>APFE030195150.1:15404-26606 GCA_000404065.3 Pinus taeda | reverse complement strand
CCCCCCCCCCGCCTAATATGGCTATGGTTTAAAGATTCCTTGGGAACCATTGGTCCACCTGCGGCCAATGATAACCCACCACGTGCCCCATTGGGATTTGTTAAACCTCTGGTCAAACAAATAACCATACTCGTCGCTCAATAAACCTGGTTAATTAACCTTTGGTTAATTAAATTTCCATGTCCGCTCTGCATTTATCAAATAACCTAAAGTTTGAAACCCACCAAACTTTATAAAAAAAAATTCAATTATCACGCGTGCTGCTTTATTAAACCCTCGACAACTCACCTTCCCGTCCACCGTCAGATCGCCTTCTCCAGATCCAACGGTCCTCATTGATATTAGAAGTGCCCCGATGTCAAGACGTTAGCACCCGATGGTCGGCGGTTTTCTTGTCGTACCCAGGGAAACTTGGCACATTCCCATTGCATCGGGCCAGTGCTGACAGAAACTGCCCTGTACCAAAGGCGGTCTGATGGAAACTGGATACCACCCTTCATCCTACCACCCGCATCACTATCCCGTTAGCAAACACGTCATCACCCGCGCTACCCCTCCAGCCATCGTGTCCGCCATGTCACCCCCCTCGTCAGCAACCATGTCAGCAACCACGTCACCCTCCTTACTCCACTACCGGACTAAAGCTACGCCATGCTGATGTCATCCCCAAAATGCGCCAAAAAGCCCAAAAGTCCAAATTTTTATAAAAACTCGGGAAAGCAATGCTTTTTGTTTATTTCTCATTTGTTGACTTGCGTAACCCTGCATGCCAATTACAACCAATTTGCCTCTACTACTGCACAATCTGTCACCCACTGAAGTCAACTCCACAGTGCAATTACCTCAACTCCGCCAACAGTCTGCATTGTACACTGGTCACCCATTAAACAGGTATTTACTACATAAGTCACCCACAAACCCTATTTTTACAAAATTTCTTGATTAAAATTACCTGAAAGGTTGAATTCAAGTCAAATAAGTTGTTGCCTGTAACCTCTGCACTCTAAAATCACTATCTGACCATTGTTACCGAAGAAAACCTTTCAAATTCTGCCTATAACCTCCGCAAATCACCCGTAAAACTGCAATTCAAGCCCATCTCCGCTTGTGAGATTGTTAGAAAGCACCTGTAAAGGGAGAGCTCTTTCCCTATTTTTTCAACATTCCAAGCCAATTCTGTAGACTGTGTTGTCACTATAAATTTCACCAAAAGAAGCAATCTCTACAAACAGAGCTTAGTCTGTAATTTCCTGTGGGAAACCAAGTCCACTTCTCTACTGTCTGTTACTCCAAAGAGCTCTAAACTCAAAACTAAGGTCACTTAGCCAATTGAAACATGGAGGCTCCAGTGGCTCTCAACAGTGCACCTTTGAATGCACCACATAAGGACTTGGAATGGTTACCTCTGGCAGACAGGGACTTCCAGATTAAGGACATGATGGGTCTCAAGTCTCACCTATAAACTTTTTGTCAATTTAGAAATAGCCACAGAAATAACACTGATGTCCTGAGAATCTAGGAATCTAACATGCCTATCTACTACCTCACTTCAGTCAATGTGCTGACTGATTTCATTCATCTATGTTGTGCAAACTATGATCCCACACAGAGAGAAATCCTCACTCCAAATGGATCTGTACTGTTCTATATTACTCCTCAGTCCATAAATCAGATGTTGAACTTTGAGCCACCTCAGCCTCTGGTTCCTCTCACCATGAAACTCCTGCTTGATCAAGGTGCAAAACTGCCTAGCTCAGAAATAACAAGACTAGGTCAGTTGTTTATGCAACCACAGTGCCAGCCTGATCATCCTCCACCCTATTATCAAGTCTCATTCAATGAAATAGGCAAGCTCCTAATAGACATGATATCCTACATTCTAGGATGAAAAACCAGTGAGTTTATTGATGAAATTGTGTTTGTGCTAATTTCCATGTTCACTCCAGGACAACCCCCTGCTGTCATGTATGACTATGCCACCTTCATAGCAAACAAAATCCATGAGAAATTCATGATGTTGGAGAGAGAAAGAGTGTTTAAATATGCCTCCTACATATACCATCTGCTGTTGTACTATCATCCTGATAGTTTCCAAGTTCCTCTTAAGAAACTAGACTCCAAAAGAGAGAGGAGATCTATCATCTTCTGGACCTCAGTTTTCCATGAAGTTCACTACTCACCTTACACATATTGTGAGTTCATTGACATGTTCATTTACCCAGCCACTTGCCTGCTGATGATGACTACTCCTGGCAAGCTCACTACTGAAATGCAAATAATTCTACATCTTTCAAGGGGCTATAGCATTGGTGATTGGTATTTCTACCAAAACCATACAGTGATCAGGATTTATGGTTGTGGATTACCCCCCTACAAGCTGCCAAAATATGTCCCCATGAGAGTTTTTGCCTTGGAATATTTTAGGCAATTTAGTAGTGCAGATCTGACTCATTTCCATGGAAAAAACAAGAAGCCATAGCTCAAGATTAGACATCAATTGGGTCCTTTTGTTTTCAATAAGAGGGACGAAGCCTGGAATGATGCAAACAAGATGCTAAGGGAAGAACTCATGCTGAAACAAAGCTTTTGTTGGCCACCATATGACCCTGAACATTTCATAAGCTATAGAAGAGTCAAAAACAAGCTTTCAATATATGTGCACCAGCCAATCCCTCACATTGAACAATATGCAAATCGACAGGAATGGGTAGAGGGCACACTAATTGAATGTCTTACTGAAGAGGAAAGATTAGAAAAAGAAATGAAAGATTATGAGAAGAGAATTGACCTGGATTATTTTGCACAAGTCACTTTCAAACAGCCTCAACATATTGGAGCAAGCACATCAGCTGCTACACCTTCACAATAGCCGGCTCAAGGAACCACACCACCTCCAGGGAAAGGTAAAGAAATCCAACATTCAGAGCAGCAGAGTGCAATGGCAGAACAGCCATCTACAAATCAGGAAAAGGGTCAAGAACAAGGCCCTTCAACGCAAATAAAGGCAGCTGAGATCCCTGTATTACAAACCCCTCATAATGAGGAAAGAGCCAAGAAGAGGGACAGACCAGAAGATACACCTACAGGGGCATCTACAGATCATCAAGGTGAGAAGAGACAAAGGCTAAACCCCTATTCTGAGGAAGAATTCACCGAAGAAACAACAGGCAACATTAGGGGTGAGGGAACTTTTGAATAGCAGATCCCTCCATTTTTGGAAACATATACCAGCTCCTTTTAGCAGGAGCAAGAGAGATAGCCTAGTGTGGAGGTTACATCCACCAAGAAACAAAGTAAGCAGGGCTCTGATATCAAGAGAGCATTCACAGAAATTAAAGCTAGAAATGAGCCAGTGAGGTTTCAGCTTTATAACCAATTGTTAAGAATGGCTCCCACCAATCAGCAAAGTCTAATGGCAGCCTATGATATGCACGCATGGAAGATGACCCTTAGTCACTTCAGGCCCACTATACAGTAGCCATAGTCAGCTACAGATTATATTAGAACCAATCTGGAAGTTCTTGCTAAAGACATCCACCCAATAGACCAGATTGAGTTGCACAAACAGGCTGGAGAAATGGTATACTCCACCTTGGCAGACAAAGCTCTAATGGCTGATAGACTGCAAAATTCATTATATAACACTTCTGCCCAATTAGAATTGGAAAAATCCTCCTCTTTGGCCAAGGATAATAGAATAAAATCCTTGGTAGAAATGATCATAGAGTTGGGACATGATCCCAAGGACCCCAAAGGCACACGAGCCTTAATAAGAAAGAAGGAGGAAGACATAGCAGCCCTAAGAAGACAATTGAAGCTGCCAGCTACAATACACCCTCAAACTACAGAGGTGGCACAGCAAAAGGAAGAAGAGGATGTGGTCAACTTACTAATGAGGATGAACCAAAGATTGTTGGATACAGAAAAAGCCTTGGAAGAAGCTCTACAAGGAAAATAGCAGCAGTTGGCCTCTCAACCAGCTCAAATAGCTCCAATTCTCACAGCTCCTCTAGCAGTCACTATAATAGCTCCTCCCCTTGATCCAGCATCAACATCAGGTACCTCAAATTCAGCAGCAAGTGCACTATAGGAGGCCAGCCTGAGCATGGAGGAGATAATGAAAGAGATAAAAGCTTTGGAGATCCAGATGGCAGAACTGAAAGAAACCAAGGAAAAACTAGCCAAAATTGAGGTTAGTTATGACAAGTCAAAAATGATTGTAGCTGATAAAACTAGGGAAGTGAAGTCCCTAGAGAATAAGATAAAAGCCTTGGAGAAGGACCTCACTCTACATAGAACTCTGACATCAATAAAGACCATTTTGTGGGATAAGATTGGCCAAGCTATTGCTGATCAATGGACAACAATACAAACTATTTTTGATCAGATAGAGTTGATAGGAGTGGCTCAATATGAAACTCAAAAGGCCAGGGTATTATTGGCCAATAAGCCTGAGCAAGCCAATCAAATGATTCATTTTTTGAACACTCATACCAGTGAACAATTAGCATCTCTAGACATTCATAATAGGACAAACACTATTTTAAGAGTCAAGAAGGTGCTAACTATGAGAAATTTTGTTCAGACAGTAGAAAGAAAATGCCAGGAAATGCAAACAGATATAGAAGCCTTCAGACATAAATTTGCAATGTTACAATGCAAAGGTTTACCTAGCCTGGTCACTAGCAGTGGGAAGCTATTAAAGCAAGAACAGTATGCTCATAGGTTAAATACCTATGTGCAAAATCAAATTACAACATCATCAAGCAGCTCAGAAGAGACAGTGGCTCCCTCTGGACAAAGTTTGTATGATAAACTGGAAAGTTTGTTTTTTATTGAGCATGAAGTGGCACATCTTTTTGATTTCCAGCCAAATTATTACAGGTACACTGAAGCTGATGAGACACTAATTAAATTAAGAAAGCATCAATGACCAACAGATCAGTGGTGGCAGAGCATGCTGGAGGTTTTACCAAGATAGTTGAGTTCTCCTTTTTGTGAATTGTTTGCATTACAGTTAAAAGGTAATATCAGGGAAAATCAAATCAACTGAGGAGAAGATTCACGCCAAAAGATGAAACAAACTCAGGCACAGGTGGCAAATGACAGCACATTAGGAACACACATTGGGGAAGCGGCCATCAACCGACTATCAGAGCCAAAAATTCAGCAACAAGAAGGACATCTAAAGCAGCCAGTACAACATAGTTATTTCCTCATTTATTGTTGCGCGGTTTTTTCCACATCATTTATTGCCCCTGCCAGAGTAGATGGATAAATTTATGTCTTGATATTTTCCCATGGGATATTTTGTTAACTTATTATAAATACTTTCAAGATATATGTATTAGTGTTGGTTGATGAATATCATTCTAGACCTGCTCTGTAAATTTTGATAACTCTTCTGAAATAAAATTGCTGGATGCTGTGTTGGTGAATTTGTTGGTTGTGGAATCAATGGCTGAAGGATGTGTTGCAGAATTCTTGTGTTGATGCATGGATCAATAAGTTTCCTTTGCTCTTGAGTTACTATATTTGTGTTTTATTTATCATATGAATACCATGTTCTAAATTATAGGAAAAAATGATAACCCAGAAATTACTTTGTTGTACTTTGTGTTCAATTCCTGTAGTTTTCTATGTTTTCCACAGGACTAGCATAGGTAAGAATTCTTAACTGCTCTTGTCTCCTTGGTTCTTACACACTAAATATCATCAATGAATTCTTAATTGCTCCCTGATAATGTTTACACAACTTCCCTCTGTTAACATAATGAAAGATTCTTGATTGCCTTTCATTTCTTGACTTCATTTCATCCTATTTCAGTTTCAAATGTTGTTCTATGTTTAACTGTCTTGCTCTGCAATTTTCCTCTTGCCAAAGAAACCATACCCAGAACTTTATTCCATTATACTCCATCAACCCAATGGTCTGAACTTCTCTCAACTTACTGCCTGGTTCTACTAAATGTCATCTTCCAAACACCAAACAAAACTTGTGCTTTATAACTAGCCTAACATACAACCAAAAAAATCTAAATTACAAAGAGAGAGCCCTCTCTAGTTGCAGATTGGCTAGGATCTGTAGCTAAAAGATTGGTTAGTGGTTACCTCAGTTGTATTCTCTCCGGAAGCCAGGGAACAACCTGAGTGATAACATTATTGGCGACTCAACTAGGGACCTCTGAATCAAAAAGAGATCAGTCTCCCTATGTCAAACATATTCAAGCAAAAATACCAAAAACAGATCTAGAAGTTGGCTCCAAAAAAGAAAACTCGTTACACCAGATCAAATCCAGATCCTAATCCCCCAGCTATCTTTGAAAATCCTAACTTAATCCCCAAAACCCTTAGGAGAAAAGAAAGTCTAGAAACTGCTGATTTAGACCTTGATATACTTCAGCAAAACCTTACAAAATCTGAGCTTACCCCTGGAATAGCAACGGTTATTTCTGTCAATACTATAGCCTCTCCAAGTTCTTCATCCACACCTCAAAGTATCCTTTCCACTCCCCCATCCACTACTCATGTTTCCACTCCTGGTTCCCCTGTTCCAGCCCTCTTATTCCTTCCTATTGCCCCATTTATCCTTGTAAATATGGCCACCCGTTATGCTCCTTTGCAGTTGCCTGCCAATCCAGGGGCTATGCCTCAAGACTATCAGAGCAAGATCACCTACTTTGATGGTACTAGCTCCTATACAGCTCAACAACACACCAAGAAAATGCAAGATTATTTTGATAACTATGAAATTGATGATGATGATGTGAGAATGAAAATCTTTGTCTAAAGTCTAACTGGTGATGTCAGGACCTAGTTTAGAGAACTTGCTGCAAATTCTATAGCCAATCCTGAGGCCCTATATCAATCCTTCTTAAATACATGGGAAAAGAAAAAAGACCCTTTACACATTTTAACTGAATATGACAATTTAAAAAGGGGCCCACAAGAGACCATTCAAGACTATTGTGCAAGGTTCAATAATGTCTATAGTGCCATTCCTCAGAACCTTAGACCTCCTCCTGACCTAGCCTTAATCAAATTCCCTGATGGATTTGATTCGGACATGGCATATCAACTGAGGGAAAGAGCCCCATTAAGCCTAGCAGACATGCAAATTATAGCTATTAGTGTAGAGGCAAACTTGATTGCTAAACGAAACTGGGCTAGAACTGAAAGAAGAACAACTTTCAAAGAAGAACCTTTAGCATTTGAGCAAAAGTTAGATGCAATCATGAAGAGTATGGACAGATTAGGAGACAGAGTGGACATTATTGAAAGGAAATCATCCTGGGAAGGACAACCAAGTAACATAACAAGAAACCCAAACTTTAGAAAGAATCAAAACCCTAATGCTGGAAGGACTCGCCCTGATCAGAACATCAGACCCCCATTTCAAGAGAATTATGCTGAAGCCTCAACCTCTAGTGAGCCTACAAAGGACACACAAATTAATATAATGGGTTTAAACGGTGAGCAACAATTTTTCCTGACACAAGATGATCAAGAGGCTCATAATTTAAATCATTTTCAAACCAAGTCTGGAGACTCATTTGATTTTAAATAAGGCTATGATGCAGCAGTCTATGAGGTTCATAAGTAATATAAATTGAGAAGTATGACAATAAATGTACCTGAATCTACCAAATTGAAAGATACCAAACAGCCCAAGAGAACTAAGGATACTTCTCCCCTCACAGAATTCACTGCTGAGACAGACCTCAACCCAAAAGAGCCCATCATAGAGGACATTTTAGACCTGGAACCATCAAAAAATCAGCCATCTTCTTCCTCTTTTCCAAAATAAAGTGTAAATAGATCTACTGTAGTAAATTCCAAAGCAGAGACAGTTCCTTACAACAGTCCTGATAAAGAAAAGGACTTGGAAAACACAACAGAAAAGGAAAAGTCCGTTGTCCACAATACAAGAGTTCATGTGGAAAAACCTTTCAACTTAGAAACAGAAATAGGTAAGATAAAAATAGCCATGCCATTGTCAGAAGTGGCTAAACATGAGGTCTACAGGGAACAGATTAACAGGTCACTTCAAATATCAGAAACTAGGGATGCAATCAATGTCCTAGATGATCAACCAAAGCTGTTTTTTGGTCCTGAAGTCAATGGTAAGACAGTAGATGGAGGATTTCCTCCATTCTATGTGAACTTGAACATTCATGACAAAGTGTTACATAATGCAATGTTTGATTTAGGTGCTTCCCATAATCTAATGCCCAAGTCAGTGATGGAAAAACTAGATCTAGATATCACAAGGCCATATAAGGACTTGTTCTCATTTGATTCCAGCCAGGTCAGGTGTCTAGGCCTAATCAAAGATCTTTGTGTGTCTTTAGTACAATATCCAGCCAAAAAAATCTTGATGGATGTGGTGGTGGCTGATATACCACCTAAATATGGCATGCTCTTATCTAGATCTTGGGGTGCAAAACTCCACGGATCTTTGCAACTAGATATGTCATATGCAACCATTTCAGTATTTGGCCACCCAAAGAGATTGTACCGGGAAACATTGGTGAAATATGTGGTTAGTAGTCAAGAGAAACCCCAAAACTTCCCCATCTATTCGATACACTCTGATATGGATTCATTTATCTTATACCATGGTGACATGTGCTCCAAAACTGAGGCCAAACTCCTAGAAACAACACAGTCAATGAGCATAAATGAACAATCCAGTGACCAGGACCAAAAAATGGTTGATGTGATTGATGTAACAAGTGAACCAGACATATCAAATTAGCTACAAAGTTCAAACTTACTGCCCACTAAGCAAGTTCCCAAAACTCCTGAGACTAGTGGTGATCAGGAAATCTTATGGTACTTAGACTTTGATGGATCAATAAACAAATTGGGAGTAGGGGCAAGGATTTGGATACACAACATACAAAATGACCATGCTCAGGGTCATGCATATAGGCTAAATTTCAAATGCACAAACAATATGGCCGAATATGAAGCCCTTTTGCTGGGACTCAAACTAATTAGAAGTCTAGGGGTGACCAAGATTTCAATTCTAGGGGACTCAGATTTGATAATAAAATAGATAAAGGGAAACTTTGTTACAAATGATCCTAGGCTAAGAGCTTATAGGGGTGCAGCCATGGAAATACTGAACACCTTCTTGGAATCACAGCACACCAAAATTCCAAGAAAACACAACCTACATGCACATAGTTTGGCAACCTTTGCTAGCACCTGCAAACTGCCATTTGAGCCCAATCATCACTTCACTGCTGAGATCAAACACAGACCTGTTGTCCCAGATAATGTGAAAAATTGGCAAGTGTTTGAGAATGATACCCAAATCAATAACTTCCTCACTCTAAAAGAAGAATTCTCAAGCACAAACATAGACACAAGCACTATTGATGATCAACATCAAATTGACAAAATGGAGCAAATTATATCAGCTGAAGCAGCAAATTTGATTTTGCATCCAACAACTTTTAATCACAAAAATCTGCAAGAGCTAAAACAAATGAATTTTGATGAAATAACTGAGGAAAAATCCGAAGTAATTGAGCTGAAGGACAATGTCCTACCCATATGCCTGACTCCTTTAGAGGATATATTTGATTCAAATGACATTCCAAGAAAACCAAAAATGCAACCATTAAATGCAGAAATTGAAGACTGCAACATTGGAACCACAGAAAATCCCAAAATGTAAAACTCTCCAAAACATTGCCTCCTGACCAAAAAGTCAAATACATTATGTTATTTACAAAGTTCCAAGATGTCTTTGCATGGAGCTATGAGGATCTAAAATCCTATGACACCTCTGTTATCCAACATACAATTCCCTTGAAAGAAAATCAAAAACCTTTTAAACAAAAGCTGAGAAGGATTAATCCAGTCCTCCTTCCCTTATTGAAAAGGAAGTTAAAAGAATGTATCAAGTTGGAATAATTGCACCCATTAGGTTTTCTGAATGGATTTCGAATCTAGTGCCCACTAGAAAGAAAACTGGAGAGATAAGGCTTTGTGTTGACCTGAGAAATTTGAATAAAGTCTCTCTCAAAGACCACTACCCCTTACCCAAGATGGATCACATTTTACAAAGGGTAGTTGGTGCTTCAAGGATTTCATTGTTAGATGGATTCTCAGGATTTAATCAGATTTTAGTTCACCCAGATGACCAAGATAAAAATGCCTTTACAACACCCTAGGGAACCTTTAAATATGTGAAGATGCCTTTTGGACTCAAAAATGCAGGGGCCACATTTCAGAGAGCAATGGACATAGCCTTTGCTAAAGAGAAGCATGACTTTTTAGTCATATACCTTGATGATCTCACTGTTTTTTCAAAATCGGACCAAGAACACTTAGATCATTTGAGGCAAGTGTTCCTAATTTGCAGAAAATATGGCATATCATTGAACCCAAAGAAATCATTAATTGGCCTGGAAGAAGGCAAACTCCTAGGTCACATAATTTCTAAATATGGAATAAGAATTGATCCAAAAAGAATACAAGCTATCCTTCAAGTCCCTCACCCAAGAAACATCAAGGAATTACAAGCCTTTCTAGGGAAGATCAATTTCCTAAGAAGATTCATTCCCAATTTGGCTGAGCTAATTAGACTATTGAATAATATGCTAAAGAAAGACTCTAAAGTCAAATGGACAATAGAAGCTAAACAAGCCTTTGAAGAAATCAAAATAGCTTTAACAAGAACACCTGTTCTCACAAGCCCCAAGTTTGATAGAGATTTCATAATCTTTTCCTTTGCATATGAGCATACTATTACTGTTGTCCTACTACAAAAAGATGACCTAGGATGTGAAAAGCCCATTGCTTTCTTCAGCAAGGCACTTAGAGATGCTCCACTCAAATACAAAATCATGGAGAAGCAAGCCTATACTCTTGTAAAGGCCATAAAGGATTTTAGAGTTTATATCTTGTACTCTCATGTAATTGCCTATGTTCCAAATGCAGTGGTCAAAGATATTCTAACTCAAGAAGGAATTGAAGGTAAAAGGGGAAAATGGATAGCCAACATTTTAGAGTATGACATTGAAATCAAACCAACAAAACTCATAAAGGGACAAGGGTTAGCAAAATTAATGACTGAAACCAACTTTCAAGCCCTTGACATCAATGAACTGGATAACGAACAGGAGATGGCGACTCCACAGATCAATCAAGCCTTTTTACAATCACCTTGGTACATTGATATATGTT
>APFE030195146.1:30639-65262 GCA_000404065.3 Pinus taeda | reverse complement strand
TAAAAAACTTATAAACAATTAACTCAAACATAGCAGAAATTTGGATATTTGATATTAGTAATAAAATTAATGATAAGCAATAAATTAAAAATAAATTACATTAACTAATAAATACATTTGTAACATGAGAATAGTAATAAAAAGTATTAATTAATAAATAGGAATAAATAAGCATTAATTTTAACAATAATAGAGAGCAGTTAGAAGAATTCTCGCATTACTAATTAATCTATTAATTATAATGATGATTAATAATAACAATCAAATAAAAATAACAACTAGTAAATATATACAATAATATATTAACATAATATAGTATTGAAATTAAAAATTAAATTCTTAACAACATAGTAAATACTAGTATTAATAAAGATTAGAATAATCAAAATAAAATTTAAAATAAAATAAAATAAAATAAAATAAAATGAGTAAATTAAAGTGTCAGAAATCGGCCAGTTTGCTTTTGCACCTAGCCATTCTCATATTTATACCTAACATCTGCCTTCTTTTCTCCGCACAATTATCCTGATGATGAGTCTGGTTTTAGACTCGAAACGTCGATATAAAAATGATGAGCACTGTGGTAAATCCGAACTCTTCTCAGAAACCACCCCACAGTAATCTGCAATCCAAAATAGTTATGATATTACTGTATTTTCCAAGAAAAGGTCTAATCATTTACATGATTTAAATCAAATCTTTGAACGCTGCAGAAGGTATGGTATCTCGCTCAATCCCAAAAAGTCCTTTTTCGCTCTTAATCAAGGAAAGCTTTTGGGCTTCCATTGTTTCCAAAGATGGTATTTATATTGATCCAAATAGAATTAAAGAGATTTATGATATTCCATTCCCTCATAACAAAAAATCCATGCAGTCATTTTTGGGTCAAATTAACTTTGTTAAGCGATTTGTTCCAGATTTTTCCCAGATTATTTTACCATTGCAAACAATGATTAAGAAAAATTCGGTGTTTAGATGGGGATCTGCAGAAAAAGAGGCATTTGATTCTATCAAACAATCAATAATTAACGCCCCTACTTTAAGAACTCCCAATTTTTCAAGTCATTTCATACTGTATACTCTCGCATCCACCTCGTCTTATGCAACAGTGCTGACTCAGATTAATGGTCAAAACTTGGAGGCACCAATTTCATTTTACAGTTCAAATCTTCAAGATGCTGAACTTAATTATTCAGAAGTTGAAAATCAAGCCTTTGTTGTGTACAAAGTTGTCAAACACTACAGACCCTTCCTCTTAAAAGCTCACACAAAAGTTATAGTTCCTTTTTCAGCAGTAAGACAATTACTAATTCAAAGGGCATTAGGAGAAAAAAGGGCAAATTAGGTCACACCATTACAAGAATATGACTTAGAAATCAAGCCAGCAAAGATTGTCAGAGGCCAAGGTTTTTTCAGGTTATTAGCAGGAGCATCCAACATTCAAGAACCAGAAGGTACAGAACACACTAAGGAAATCAATCAGATAAGTACCACAGATCCTGAATCACAATATGCAGATCTGATTTTCTATTTAAAAAATGGATACGCACCTCCTAATCTTTCCTATAAAATCAAGCGTGTCATTAGATTAAAAGCAAAAAACTTCATAATTGTAGATGATGTACTTTTTAGGTGGAATTATGATTCAATTTTATTAAGATGCCTAGAAAAACCTGAAGCGCAAAAAGTTTTGCAGGAGCTACATGACGGACCAACAGGAGGACATTTTGGAGCTGATACAACATCCCACAAAATCATTCATGTTGGATATTATTGGCCCACCCTGTTCAGAGATACTCACGAATACGTAAGGAAATACCGAAGTTGTCAAATCTCCAGTGGAAGACAAAGAAAACCAACTTTCCCTTTGCAACTAGTCAACATTGAACAACCTTTCGAACAATGGGGATTGGATATCATTGGGGAATTCACTCCACAGTCATCTAAACAACATAAGTATATCCTTACTGCTACTGATTACTTTACTAAGTGGGTTGAAGACAACAAACGCTGAAGCAATTATAGAGTTCATAGATCAATTCATTATTACCAGGTTTGGTGTCCCAAACGCTCTTGTTTTCGATAATGCATCTTATTTCTCTGGAAATTCTATGTTTGAGTTCGCTATCAAAAGAGGGTTTAAATTGAAATATTCTGCGAATTACTATCCCCAAGGTAATGGTTTAGCAAAATCCACCAATAAAAATCTCGTCAAAATCATTAAGCGAACTATTGAGCATAATCATAAAAACTGGCATAAATCTTTGATATTTGCACTATGGGCTGATAGAATAAGACAAAAGGCTTCCATAGGTACTTCTCCATTTAATCTTGTATATGGGAAGGAAGCAGTCCTACCAACTAATTTATTACTTCCATCTCTAGCCCTAGTGCAGTTTATTGAAGAAAGTCCCTCATCTTCTATTGAACTAAGACATGATCAAATTTTAAAATTAGAAGAAGAAAGAGAAAAAGCTAGAATTATACATGCAAAACATCAACAAATTACCAAGTCATCTTTTGATTCAACTTCATCTAGTTCAAAACAATTACAAGTTGGTGATCTAGTTCTGAAATGGGACAAAGCCCATGAGGATAAAGGAAGACACACTAAGTTCCAGAAAATGTGGTTCAGACCATTTCAAATCAACAAGAAGATAGGCCATTCTACTTTCATATTGCAAGATCTATAAGGTAAGAGAGATTCTCTTCCTGTTAATGGCCTTATCTTGAAAAAATTCTTCAATTGAGGAGGTAACCCCTTCTCCTTTTGTAAATATTCAATTTTCAGCAAAATTTGTGTTCATAGTTTTTACGATTATTGGAAAATAAAGTTGTAAGATATCTTCCATTGGCCTTTGCTATATTGAAAAAGTTTGTCAAAAGAAATAGTTTTGATATTTACTTTTAAAATGGAAACCTTAAACAAAAGGAAAATCTCTAAGAAATTAGGTATATTTAGATTCTGAAACCCCATTTTATTTTTGTGAAATCTTCTCAAGATTTAGAAGTACTGTAAATCATTTTAATGTTTTCAAATGGCCAAAAACGGTTATCAATATAAAAACAGAAATTGATTCAATCTTAGCATCTTCAACTCTTACCCTGTCATCCATGCTCTCTTAAGGAGAAAATTGTTCATCCCATTCATCAAAGTTTATGATTACTCAGAGTGTAATTCTAAAATATATTTGATATAAAAGATAATGGGTCTTATTACAAGCCTGCTTAACATGATCATTGGGGAATAGTTCAACTGACACTACCAATATTGCATACCAAAACAAGGTAATGGCTTATAATAAGACAAGGGTCTCATCACGAGCCAGCTTGTTCAGTTAAATTGCAACCAGTGAATGGCATTGTCAAATAGTTGGCCACTAAACCACGACAATGGCTTTTTTATCTTACAAAAATTGGAAAAGAAAAGAAATACAAAATATGAAAACATGTTTTGAATTCATTCTTTTAATCATACTCTGAGATGGGACGGGTCATGGACAATCAAATGGTTAAAAGGTATCCCTGTCAAAACTATGAACGTTTGCTGGCAGCAGAGGCTCTACCTGTGACAAAGGAGTCAATAAAAAAGGCTAAGCTGGAAAGGTGTTTTGTTTTATCATTATCAACCAATAGAGGCCAATATAAAACTTAGAATGTATTTAATTTTAACTAGAGAAGGAATTAGCAAAAAACATGCTCTTATTATATTCAGAATGTGTGTATACTTATTTATATTAGAATTTTCCTTTTTGATAAGATATCTATGTAAAGAAAGTTCAAATATTCCAATATTTTTTCATAGATAACTGTTTCTTCCAGCGAATCGCCAATTGTTGTGCTATACAACAACCCCCCATTTCATAAAATTTTACATTAGAAAACTATAATATGAAATGGGTCCCTTTTAGATTAAATTGGTATTAACCTATCATTCCTTTAAAGGTCTGGAAACAAACGAAACATTATAAAACCCTTTTTGAGTTAATAAATAATCGGTCTTATATTAAAAAGAATAATTCTTTATTATTGCGATAAAGCGATCGCAAGTTCGCATATCGCAATAACAAAGGATGCATAACAAAGACCCATTGATTCTCCCCGATGCGACAAGCGCGAGTAACCATCGGTTATCGGGAAAACAAACAACAAAAGGCGCCTCTCCTTGCTCCGATGCGATATCACTATCGGCAATCGGGGAATGCGATATGAATATGACGAAACTCTCCTCCTTAAAGCCCCCGATGCGAGTTAAGCGATATCGCTATCGGCGATCGGGGATTCCACAATAACTTAAATAAAACTGCCCAAGGCTTCCTCCGATCACCGATTGCGATAAAGCCAAGTGCGACTTTCGAAAAGGATTGATATAGCTTCGGTATATTATATTAATTATTATTAAAATCCTTTTCTCTTCCCGATAGTGATTCACTTGCGTCCAACCGCCAAAAAATCAAATCCACGCTTAAACGATTATTCGGCAAATAAAGGATATAATGATCATTTAAATGATTGACAGGTGTAAACGGCCAATTAATGGAGCAGTTATGCCTAAATCCCTTCAGAGATTGTATCCGCGGGAGCCTTATGATAATCTTCAATTATTCATTGATTGGCACAATTCCTCCATACTTGGTTTTCGCCATCTATTCTCCGCATTACGTTCATTTTATCTCTTGTGCATAGCTTTTCCGCAGAAGCAAATTCAGACCAAATGGGGAAGAAATCTAAGAAATCTGGAACAACTTCAGCTTCTGTAGTAACAGGACAACATGCCACCGATCCGGGACCAAGCAAAAAGGGATTAATCTCAGATACCACATGTCTCGGCCTCGGAAATACTACTTGGCAGAGCATTTACAACCTGGTTGAGGCCGAGGAACCTCAGCAAACATCGGTACAAGCTACAGCAGGCTCGAGCCGGAAGTCTGATGCTACTCTAAAAGATTTGGCTGATTCCTACCTGCATAGGATAGCGGCTCGAGAGCAAATTCTTCCATATACAGATGTGGTGAGATGGGCCATTGAAGAAATTCCAATTACGAATAGAACATTCTACACTGTTGATGGGAGAGTATTCGGTTCATTTCAGCCCAATGATTTGAGACAAATGTACCATTTGCCCGAACCAGAGAAGAAGTATAATAAAGCATTCCTGGAGAAGTTTAGAGATGAAAATGAAACTGAGTCGGAGCCTATACGGGAATGGAGACAGAACCCAGCGAAACAAAAACATGAGTCTTCGGGTAAGTACTCTGTCGATTCCTTATGTTCTCCTTATTTTTATGCTGGAGCCATGATGTGTCGAATGTGGGGATTGCATGATTCTTCAAAATTTTCCATAGAGATGGTACCTTTGATGGAAGCAGCATGTAATAGTGAAATCATGGATTGGGGGAATATATTATCAGATAAGTTAGCTACAGCTATTCTTGACTTCAGAAACAAATCCCATGTTACTGATAGGTTCATCCCTCCATTTTAATTTAGTGCCTACATTTTAGACACCCTCTGTTTTAATTCCGAGTTTCCTGTGTTAGGGTGGAGATGGACTCCACAAGACCCTATGCCCATTCATATCTACCACCAGAAATTATGGAAAGCTCATTATAAACACCACTTATATCAAGTCTGCAATGGATTCATGCTACCTATTTACTACGCAATATTTGATATACCTGCTCCTAAGATCTCCTCTCAAGCAGAGATTGACTTGATAGCCTTAGGAACCTGGTTCGGAGAAGAAAACTTCACTTATGTAAGAGTTTTCGGCAGTCAGGCCAGGCCCCATATCCTCCCCTTGTATATACCAGACAAACTATTAGCTCGAGAGATAGCATATCAGCTTACAACCGCATCAGCTACAAAGACTCTCAGGAATTCAAAGAAGCAAGTTTGGCCTCCTTTTCCTCTAAGGTGTGGCGTCTATACTCTGCATGATTATAAACATGGAGAGAAAGAGGTGGAAAAAATTAATATATTAAGTCTCGCCACTCTTCCTAATAGACATTTTGATCCGAAAAAAGTCGTCTATAATGTTCTAGACCAGGCCAAACTCACTAAATTTGAACATAAAGAAGATGAGTTTGATGACCTATTCTCCTCAGCCAAGTCGACATTTCAGGTGCAGCAGATAGCTAAAATGAGATACCATGATGATGGGTTAGTTGAATTTAACAAACATAGAGAGCAGAGGTTGCAAACTCTGCCTCTAGATTTGTTAGCCACTGCCCCGATGATACAATCAAGTGAGCCTGAGCAGCAGCTTACCAATGAACCTCCTGCTACATCCGAAATCTTTGAAGAAGTCCAAAGAAGAGAGTAGGAGGAACTTCAGAGGTTAGAACAGGAAGAGGCAAAGAGGAAAGAACAAGAGGAAACACAAAGGAAAGACAGAGAGGAAGCACAAAAGAAAGAACATGAGAGAATACGGGAGGAGGTATAGAAAAAGCAGTAGGAGCAGAGCAGCAAGGAGGTGAGTATCGACACTAAAATTGACCCAAGATTGCTCCAGGAGTGGCAACAATTTAATTCAATTATAAGCAATCTTGAGAGCTCAATGGATGCCGATACATCCAAAGCGGCCGATACACAGGATACAGCATCAAAAGAGGTTCCAAGCAAAGGAACCAGTGGTCTACCCCCGACTACAGAAGTAGAAATAATTCCCAAGGATCCTTCGGATCAAATTAATTTGCAGGTGGAGGATATTCCTCCATTGGATGTTTTCTATAGCCCAAAACACAGGGCTGTTATAAAGCGACAGCGGAAAAGGAGAAGGATTGAGCAACCTTCCCTGTTCCCTGAACAAACAGTAACAACCAATGTGGTGTGGAAGGAAGAATTCGACCCCTCTGATGACCTAACAAAGTTGTCCCAAAATGCTGGTGCCTATTTGGCAGCCACCATGGATAAGGCATCGGAGGTAAGCAATTTGTTGAAAGAAAAGGATCAGGTGATCGCTTCACTACAAACATAGCTATCGGAGGCACAGCAGAAGGCAGAACAACTACAACAGCAACTGTCCACGTAGCAACAGTTAAATAACCAACTCAACAAACAGTTGCATGAAGAGAAACAGAGGGCAGATTCGGGAGCGATTCAGAGACAGAAAGAATTATCGGAGGCATTAACAAAATTGAAGGCAATGAATGAACATATGGTAAAGATAAAAGATGAGCAAATTGCTCAATTATCAGCTCAAGTAGAGAAGTTCAAGAGTCTTCCCCAACCTGCTGATTTCAGAGCAGAGGCAATACAGATTAATAAGGCACTAATAACACAAATAAGATTGTTGTGCACTTTTTTGTAATAATGCGACAACCACAAGTCTCATTGACTTGCTACCTCGAGGATTCCAAACTCTATTTTTCCACTGGTCCTTTAAAGTATTAACTTCATTATGGAATTTTGCACATAATTCCCAGAATAATATTTTCAGAGAATTATTGAACATGATTCTTGACTTTCCATTCCACACCATCTTTACCTCTGGAAATATAGACTTGTGCACCGCAAGTAGAAACTCGAATACCCACTTTCCTGGTCTATGAATTTTGAACGGGTTTCGAACTGGTTCTACATCGGCACTTATAGTTTTATTAGCTGACTCGGTAGTGTTGAAATTAATAAGAGATAAATCTGAAAACTCACCATCACCATCATGACTCACTTTGTCAACCGGATTTTGTCAGTTTTTACAACAATTACTTCCACCAATTCCTCGGAGTAATTCGTCTTTGTCAATTACATTAATACGATTGATGTTTTCTGTAGTGTCTCCTCCTCCTTCCACTGCAATTTATCTGGTTTTATCTTCTTCGGCCTCTAGCTCTTTGTCTGGTGCTTCCTTCTCCAATTGCGCTGGAAACTCAACTTTATGTAATGAAGAATAATCAAGAACTTCTTCTTGATCACAACTGTACTCATTGACTGTCCCTATAGTAACAAATTTCTTATTCGATACTGTACCTACATTCATCAACAAATTATTAGTTTTAAAAATACAAGACCTTTCGTCCTCTTTTGATGCTTCAAGCACTAACCTCCCATCATAGACCTTCTGGATTTTAGTAGATCCTCTTTGCTGTGACTCTGTTCCCTTAGATTCTCTCCTTCTCTAACAAATCAATATGAATTTGTTCAAGTTCTCTGAATGCATTTATCAGCTTGCCATTCTACTTCTATTGCAATAGCTTCCACTTGACCCATTTCTTCGTTCTCCATTTGTATCTTCGGCCTTCATTTGTCTTTCTTTGTAGCCACTTCGTTAATATATCTACTTCTGCTCTCATTATTGCCAGACTAATCTCACACTCTTCATTCCTCTGCCAATTGTTATACTCCTGCAATCTAATGCCTTCCTCAAATTTACTCTTATGTTGCTGATCATCTCTTTTAAATTGCTGGTTTCTTCCATCTTTATCCTACTGGATTACTAATTCTATTTCCTTCATGTCTCTAAGGACATAACTTTCTCGTTGCTCTTGATCCTTCATCTCATCTTGAAATAATCTCTGTTCAAATTCTCTGATTTCAGCATCATATTTATTAATGTTGTCTCTCGTACCTATAGCCACATTATTAATTGAAGAGTCAAAACATTCACTTAACTCTATAAATTTTAGAGACATTTCATCCTTATCATGCATGGTAACCACAATCTCTTCTTTATCAAGCTCTAAAAGCTTCGTTTCTCCTTTAGGGTCCTTGAGCAATATTTCCAAGAACTCTATTTCCACGTGAAATCTTTCCAGCATTTCATCACAACTTTCATTCTTAGCTTCATTCTTCTTTTGGCAATCCTCCTGAGTTATCCTGTTTTCTATACCATCACATTGCAAAATTCTTTCATCAAGTTCATTAAACAAATTCATTTGTTTACCTCCTTGGAATACCACCATGACATTTTCATTATGCTTCTGGTCCATAACGACTTCAACTAACTATCTTACACCAAACATAAATTCATCCATGAATTCTTTCTGTTGCAATAAATCAACACCTTCCTCCTCTAAAAGGCATTCTCCATCACGCTTCACCTTAAGAGCTTTATTCACCTTTGTGACAGTTTCACCAGACTGTCCATCATCTTCTGCATATCCTGCAAACACACACAAACTATGAGTTTTAAAAACACAAGGCTTCATAGCCTCATCTGCTTCCCTTGTCAATATATCTTCAAATTTCTCTGAACTATTCCAATAGTCCATGAGATCTTTAGCTGATCTCTCATTATCCTCTTCACCCAAAATTTCACCTTGTTCTGGTCCACAAATAGAAACTTCCATTTCTGAATCTTCTTCTCTGAGTTTTTCCACTAGCCACTTTACTTGCCTCTGTTGTAGCATTCTCTGTAACTTATGCCACTTCACTGGCTTCTTCTTTAATACCCAACCTAGTCTTTGGTTTTCCTCTAGCACCATTGTTAACACATCACGTTCTTCTCTTATCTCAGCCATCTCCTTGTCAAACTCCGCTTGACTTATCCATTTCCTGCAGATTGTTTTAGCACCCTTTTCCTTTATCTTGTAGCCTTCTTCTGAACCTTCCATATGAATTTCCATATCCATCTTCTTCTGCGTGAGCTTCTACACCTGCAACCAATCAACTTCCTTCTGAGTTGATCTTCTCACCAAGCTTCTTCTCTGCCTGGTTTCCAAGTCCTCTTTGCTTTAGAACTTGCACTGAGCAATCTTTCTCTCTCTCTTGTTTCTAAACTCACTTCTCTTAAGGACTTCTCTGTCCCTATCTATTCCAAGCCTCAGCTGGAATGAGGTTTTGCTACAATCTCTAAGAACTTCCCAAAGTTCTTCCTACAATATTATTGTTGTAGTCTTGTGCTAAACTTTTCCATTCATTCAACTGCTGCAAACTTTCAATCCTTTGTAATCATAAATCTCCATAAGAAAGAACATCCTTGCTCTGATACCAAAATGACGCTGGAAAAACCACCTAAAGGCAATTTCCCTGGTTTCCACAATCACCTTACGTAAACCTGTGGGTTATGGCCCACCTATACAAATTGGAAGCATTTCTATTGGTGGATTTTATCTAAAACCCGACCAATCACCAAACAACATTTCTACACATAATCCGCCGACGAACATCAATCCCACCTGAATGCACACAAGATCGGACCTCAAATAGCAATCGAACAACAATTGGGAATTAAACATTAATCACAATTGAACATCAATCACAATTGAACAACAACTGAACAACAATTGAACAACAACTAAACAACAACTGAACAACAACTGAACAACAATTGAACAACAACTGAACAACAACTGAACAACAATTGAATAGCAACTGAACAACAATTGAATAGCAACTGGTATTTGAACAGCAACCGGTCCCACATTGACTTCCGCATTGACTTTCCCTTTAGAATACAGGCGCTTCACTCTATGTCGTTGATCTCCTCTCTCTAGATCTAACGGTCGGTAGTGACATCATAAATCACAATTTCTCTCGGCCAAGGTTCATTCACTTCTGAATGATGCGATGTAATATTAATCTAATGGTCAACATCAACAGTGATCCAATGCTCTGTAGCCTTTCAACTAACACGCAGATTACCAAACAGCTCAACCCCCGTAGTTGATTGTGATGTAAGTGTTGACTAGTGAAATCAACGGCTATGATTTAGTGAGGGCCTTCAACCACAATCAGGGCATACTCTCCTACCCCTGTTGCGGCTGTTGAACAGACTTCCTCTTGGTTTTGAACAGAGAATTAGCGTCTTGATTTCATTCTTGGAATGGTCGAATTCAAGTGTTAACATAGATTTTCCTTCGTAGTTCCACTGAGTTGTCTCTGAAAAAGAAATGCACGGATTCCATTCTAGTTCGAATTTCCCCAATTATGTATTGTGTGAAACAAAGTTCTCTCAGCTTGATCAGATCTAAATATTTTATCCTCCCGATCCAAAGATCACTATAACAAATGGATTCAATGACTTAATATACACATAACTACTTTAACTTCAATCATATTATCATGATGATCACAATCGCTCTCTCTTATTCCACTAGATTCCTGTACGGGGCTCTTGGCTAACGAGTCACACTAAACTTCACACAGATGCAGATTCATCTACCAACCTTACCCAATCAGAGAATCGACATCATAGGCTTCTTCAATGCATATTCTCAGATCTAAAGATTCTATTTATTACAATGGTCTTTCAAAATGATAGAATTGCTTCAACACAGAACATTAAAGGAGCTAATCTCTTATCCAAGTGTTACAGACATTTTTGGGCACTGCAACCCCAATCATAAATGTCCATAAACTGAGGGCTCCTAAGTCCCTAAAAGTGTTGCTTCACTACCTAAAGGAACAAGGTCAGCTGATTACATCATCTCCTAGAAGTTCTTCTCTAAAAACTGCTCAGAAATGGTCAAAACAGGACCATACTGAATACCCAGTGCAGAGGGTGCGATGCATATCACCTTCCCAGTATAAAGGGTGCGATGCATACTGAATGGCCCCTCTGTAGGGTGCGATGGGCAAGAATGGACAAATGGCAATCCGCAATCTGAAATCCATAATTTTGAGTTGATCAAGTAATCTGCAATCATGGAAGAAAGTCAATCAAAACCCCATTGTTCGCAGAGACTTACGAGTCAACTGTCATTGTCTTCGGAAGCGAAACCATTCCGGACAAAGCGAACTCGTTTGACCAGATCAAATTCCCCTAGGTTGGTTGGAGCAAGTACTCCGACATCCTTAGAGACTTCGGTTACTCTAAACATTTCTAGTATCCCTGCCTCTACAGGAGAAATTCCGCAGCAACAAAAGGACATTACAACTGTTCCTAGTGTGACAGTAAACACTTCTATTCCTGAACCGACTCCATCTACAGCTGATTCGGAAGGTGTTACTCCCCAAATGTCTATTGATGCAGAAATTATATCTTCTTCGGCACTAGAAATATTTTATGGACCTGACGGTCTACCTCTTCCTCCTGGATTGATTGCCATAGAAGAGATTGTGGAAGATCCTCCATCTAACACTCCAACGCGATTTGGAGCTGGGATCGCCCTATATCCTTCTTCGTCAGAAGATATTCTCCCACCATCGGAAGTTCCTGAAGAATTGCTAAGGAATCTTTTGGATAAGCTTAATATGTCTGAACAACCGTCGACATCAAGGACTGTGTTACCCGGCACAGCAGCAGCAGAAACTCCTGCTGCTACTCCGACAATGTTCGTCGGCGTGCCATCTGTCCCAACCAGCTCTCAATCGTTGGATGGAGTCCACCCAGGGGCTGTCTCGACAGTATGGGCTGTTCCTGTTTGTTCGTCCGGAATTGTATCTGGAATCTCTTATGTTGAGTCTCGACAAATTGATCCTTCATAGTGTCAATTTGGGCAAACCGGTCCCCAAAGGCAAATCATTCCTTTGAGTACTGGATTACCGTCGTATGGAGGCCGTATACCCTTTCGTTGCCTTCTTCTGAAGGACAACCATGCGAGAGTTCACAACAAAATTTAGGTTATGCTGGAATTACAACTAGCGGTTGGGTGCCAATCCTGCCTCAACAACCAAGAGTTGTATGCTCAATGCAACAAATTTTACCTATTACAAATATCACCACTATGCCGGCTATTGTGGCAGTGTCGCAAGTACAAGCGTTTCCAGTTGTATGCCAACCTCAATTTTCTCAGGTTATAATGCAACAACCTCTTGTACCTACGACACAACCGCAATCACCAACTAGTGGAATGGCACAGGTTCAAACGGGGACCACCACTCCCCATCTTGGTCAAACAATCAGTACTGGACAACAGCCCATGAATTCACAACCATGGCTAGTGCAATACCAACAACCGCAATTCCAACAAGCTTACCAAGGATATGGACAACAAGTTTTTGCAAGTAATGGGCAGCCGTATCAACCATATCATAATGGTTATGCCCATCAACCTTACCAAAGTTACCAACATCAAATGCATTATGCTGGTATGCAAAGACCAACTGCTCAAGCAATTCCATCTTATCCTGGGTATGCTCAGCCAAGCCTGAATCAACAGTTGCCTTTTATGGCAACTTTAGAGTTACCAGATCTAAATCGACTAACGAACGATCCAATTGCATACGACCCTTGGTGGTCGGCAATTCCGCATAAACTTTCGTATGATATTCCTAATTTTAATGGAAGTCCGGGTGAAGACCCATCAAATCATGTGATGACCTTTCATCTGTGGTGTTCATCCAACACTCTCAATGATGATTTGATCAGACTTCGCCTCTTTCAGCGAACACTAACTGGTCTGGCAACAAAGTGGTATATCGAATTGCCTAGAGCTTCGTTTGATAACTTCAGTACTCTAGCCACAACCTTTTTAACCCATTTTCAGTTACCCATAAGGTATGAAACATGCACTGAACTACTTACCAATTTCAAACAAATGACAACCACTCGCATATCCAATCATATTCATGAATGGCGACGTCGTCGTAGAATGGTAAAAACGTATGTTCCTGATCAGCTATTGGCTGAATGGTTTATTAAGTCTTTGTTACCTGCTATTACAGAAGATGTGGAAAAGGGAGGAGTCGTCACTGAAGAGCAAGTTATTGCTTGTGCACAATATCTAGACTTGATTTATACTCAGTCTGACACGCTCTACGATAAAATCGTGATGCTCCTAGACCAAAATTTTCTGTTCCTCCCCCTCCTAAATCAAACAAAGACTCTCATGCTGGTGATGGTGTGATAGGTACGACAAGCACTAAAACCATAAAGGCTACGTCGAAAAAGGCCCGCACGGTTTTGAGTCAAAACCCAAATGAGGAACTTCTAGCCTCGGAAGTAAATGCCGTGTCGACAAACAAAGGCAAAGAACCCAAGCAACCGGGAGGCAAGAAGACAAAACAAGGGAAGAAGAAGAACCAGGAGGACTCATCTCCTAAAAAATCTTCTGTAAACCCTTATGGGGACAAGAAACCAAAAAGTCCATGCCTAATATGTGACGAGGATCACTGGACCAGAGAGTGTCCATATAAATATGAACTTAGAAAAATTTTCAAAAGTTCAAAAACCTCGGTTGTATTGACTGATCTGTTTCCAAACCCAGGAACAAATCTGGTTGCTAGTGAAAATGCTTCCCCGTCCCAAGTGCTAATGTTGTTAGTTTCAAAGCAACTGAATGATGCTCTCATATCGACAAGGAATAAAGATTATGGAAATCCACAGATGTTGAACAACAAGGATAATGATCAACCTAGTAGTTCAACAACAACTTCGCCCAAAGTTGTGCCACCCATCATTCCTGAATTAATGATAAAACCGCCAAAGGGAGTAGTACACAAATCGACGTTTAATCCTCGTGCGAGAGTAGCACAACACTATAATATAGTGGAGGATTTAGCCCAATCGCCCTCCGCGATGTCGACTCTTGAGGTACTGCAAAATTGCCCCTCCCAAAAGCAGGCTTTATTATGAGCAATAGGTGGGATTGACCCAACGGATTCCAATCTTGTGTCTTTCAATCACAAAGGATACGACCCTCAGTTACTAGCTCAACTAGCTTTGCTCATTCAAGTGAAAGCCCTCAACAAAACTATTCATAGAATAATTATTGATGAGGGGGCATCCACATGTATTATTTCGATGAGTTGCTGGAAAACTCTAGGGTCTCCATCCTTGTCGCGATCATCGACGACATTAAAAGCATTTGATGGACGAACATACACCCCGTATGGGATATTAAGTAACTTGCAAGTCGAACTGGGGGGCAAAACAATAGAAATCAATGTTGAAGTCATCGACGGAAACCTCGATTACAACATCCTACTGGGAAGACCCTGGATATATGCCATGGCAGCCGTTGTGTCGACCTACTTTAGGAAAATTGCATTTCCTTCCCAAGGAGGAATTACAATCATCAACCAACAAACTTTTCTCCCCAATAGTTCGCAAGTTATGGGAAGCATTCAGATGATCCATGGAAGCCCTAATGCACTTCAAAATATCGGAGTAGGCCTACTAAAAGACCGCACATTAATGGGAACTTTTACACTACCGCCTCCAACCAATTTGGCGGAAGTGGCTAACATGGGAACCTGCAATATGATATCTTCCATTCAGAAGATGTCAGAAAACGATATTAAAATGGATCATCTGCAAGTATTGCCTCTAACCCCACTAGAAATATTATAGCAATCAATGTTTTCAGCAGGGAGGCAAACCCGTAATGCTCATCAAGCGTTTGGATAGATAGGTCTAAGGAATATGGCACCCCTTCAGATCCTTGGTCGCAAGTACACTCTATAGACGAAGAAATCATTCCATCGATGATGATTGACGGGGCACCCTGGGAAGATTACCACCATCGTTCCCATCTTTTGAATTGGAAAGAAGATAATTCCAGCAACCTAGACCATCCTTCAGTATTTGACTTTCTGACGAATACTGTGAATACAGTGGATTCCGAGAGAAACCTATCCAATATTGAAGAGACTACCGCCATAAATATCTCAACCAAAACAGATGTTGTAGAGAACATTCATGTCAACAAATCTTGTTCTTCTTCAGAACTAGAAATATATAGCGCTCTCTTTCGCGAGTTTAGAGATGTCTTTGCTTGGTCATATGATGAAATCCCAGGTATTGACTCGAGCATAGTTGAACATGAAATTAAGATGTATCCAGATGTCAAACTGGTACGACAACGGCTACGGCTGGTCACCAAGAAAGCATTGCCATCAAGGCGAAGTTGAAAACCCTCATTGCTGGTTTATTTACCCGGTTCCTCTAACCGATTGGTTATCGATATTTCCTATGATGAAAAACCAGGAACGATAGAGTGTGCGTCGATTTACGGAATGTAAATCAAGCTTGTCTGAAAGACAACTACCCTACACCCTTTATTGACCAGATAATTGACGAATGCGCCGGATGTGAAATCTTTTCATTTATGGATGGATTTTCCAGGTATAATCAAATAAATATCCACCCACAGGACCAGTCAAAGACTGCATTTATTTGTCCATGGGGCACGTTCACATATCGCAAGCTACCCTTTGGTTTAAAAAACGCAGGGGCAACTTTTCAGAGAGCAATGAACTATGCTTTCCATGACATCAAGAACATCATTCAACCATATCTCGATGATCTTCCAGCTCATTCGCAAAAGCGGACCGATCATCCGCAGCATTTGAGAGCGATATTTCTACGTTGCCGACACTACAAGATACGACTCAACCCGCACAAATGCATGTTTTGTGTCAGTTCTAGTCGTTTACTTGGCTTCGTAGTCTCTAAGGATGGGATTCGTCTCGACCCCTGTAAGGTTCAGGCAATCATTGATTTGCCTCCACCTTCAAACTTGCTTCAGATTCAGAAACTCCAAGGGAAAGCAAACTTCCTTAGGAGGTTCATTCCAAATGACGTCGAACTAGCTAAAGGTTATAATCGTCTATTGAAAAAAGAAGTACCCTTCATTTGGGATCAGGTCGCGCAAGCTTCCTTTGATGCTTTAAAACAATCTTTAATAAAAGCATCATTAATGTATGCTCCTGATTATCAAAAAGACTT
Organism: Pinus taeda; assembly: GCA_000404065.3. NCBI lineage: Eukaryota > Viridiplantae > Streptophyta > Pinopsida > Pinales > Pinaceae > Pinus > Pinus taeda. The sequence goes on along the minus strand of APFE030195146.1, from coordinate 48,710 downwards.
TAACTTGTATTTGGCTGCAACAGATACAACCATGGCAATGGTTTTAGTTCAAGAGGATAATGGAATTGAACATCCTATATATTATTTAAGCCGAAACTTAAATGATACAGAAATGAAATACTCTTACGTTGAAAAGCTAGCCCTAGCAGCTGTTCAAGCGATACAAAGATTTCGACACTACGTCCTCTTCAGAAAAACTACCATTTTATCAGATTGCAACCCCATGACTTATATATTGTCACGACAGTTTCTTGGGGGAAAGTATTCAAAATGTATAGCAATTTTATAAGAGTTTGATCTGGAATTCAAAAAATCCAAATCAAGGAAAGCATTGGTATTCACGGAGTTACTATGTGATCTCCCATCATCATCCAATGATGCAACATCCGAAGAAGCAATCGTGAATGAAAATTTGTTCTGCTATCTTCAAGCAATCCGTGGTACAGAGATATAATCATCTATCTCCAGACACAAACATATAGGTCTAACACCTCACGCTTTGAACAACGACGAATTCGATACCAAGCGAAAGACAACGTGATCGTCAGTGATACCCTTTCCCGTCGCGGTATCAATACAGTTCTGCGGAGGTGCCTCACCCATGAGGAGGCCGAAAAAGTCCTGAATGATTGTCATTCAAGCGCATGTGGGGGGCATCAATCTGGTTATGCTACGATGCAAAAAATTTTGCGAGCAGGATACTTCTGGCCAACAATGTTCAAGATTACATAACCACAGTTAGAAGTTGCCATGCTTGCCAAATTTTCGATAGCAAAACCAGAAGACCACCCGCACCGCTGCAACCAATAGTTGTTGTTGGGCCATTTGCCAAATGGGGCATAGATTCTATGACATGTAACCCCACCTCGGCCGGGGGGCATGGGTATATCATAGTCGCGGTAGACTATTTTACCAAATGGGCCGAGGCGATGCCTACATTAAACAACAGCGACGAAACGGCTGCCCTTTTCTTTTTTAATCACGTAGTCTCCAAATTCGGCGTTCCACAGGACATAGTCACAGATCATGGATCGCATTTTCACAATCACATGATGGTTGAGTTAGCTGCCAAATTAGGACTATCCCACGAAAGCTCTACTCCGTACTATCCGCAAGCTAACGAACAAGTTGAGGCAATCAATAAGGTCCTAAAGCGCATGCTGCAAAGAAAGATCAGAGTCCATAAACGGAATTGGCACCTGATCCTATACTCGGCCTTGTGGGCATACCGGACATCGGTAATAAATGCAATCGGGTTTACACCTTTCCAACTTGTGTACAGTCTGGAAGCAATCTTACATGTTCAATGTGAAATCTCGTCCCTCAAACTCGCAGTCTCGACCTTCTCCCCGGAACCTCAGAAGAAGAGGCTCATTTCTTGGAACTAATCCAATTGGATGAAACCCGTCGCGATGCAGCTTCGGCTAACGAAGCTCATAAGAAACGAGTCAAAGCGCAGTTCGACAAAAATGTCAAACCTTGCGTTTTCTTAGAAGGTGACTTGGTCTTACTTTACGACCAGGAATATGATAAGTTGGGAGCAAGGAAATTCAAATCGTTATGGATGGGTCCTTATATTGTTAAGCGTGTATTAGCAAAAGGAGCCTACAAATTGATGGACTATGATGGGATTCCACTAGCGCAACCTCGCAACGGGTTGTTCCTCAAGCATTACTATGCTTAATTCCGCGTAGTAACCCTTATGCTTTTGTCACATTTTTGTTTTCGCTAAGAGTAATTATTTTGGTTAGGTAATCCACTTTTTTGCATTCGTTGCAGATGTCGAACCTATTGGAATCATTTTTTGGATATGCGGACGGAGCGAGTCGTAGTTCACGGAACCTATCTTCTGCAGCATGGGCCATTTTCGATCCCAGCGGCGGGTTAGTAAGTTTCAGAGGGGTATGTATTGGTTAATCGGCGAACAATATCGCTGAATACAGCACGTTGATAGAAATCCTCTCTGATGCCATCAAACATGGCATATGCCGACTTGTAGTTAGGCTAGACTCACAACTCGTCATTCTACAACTCATTGGTATCTATTCCGTACGGAATCTAGCTATCTATCACATGTTCCTGAGAGTCAGGATTTTGGAAAGACAATTCGATTTCATTCAATATCAACATATTTCTAGAAGTTTAAACACATTGACAGACTCATTGACAAATTATGTGTTAGATAGACATTTGCGACATTTATAAAAGAGAAGCATCACATCAATATATACAGCAGGATCATGTAACTTAACCAAAATAAAGCTCCGAAATTCAAAATATATACATAACTGTTTATAGTTTATACATAATGTTCTGTAAACAAGAAAAAATCGGTCAAATGACCCAAAACGCGAAATGCTAGGGGGCACCCTAGTCTAATGATGCTGGTGATAACAAGTCACCGCCTGTGCAATCATACGTAAAAGCCTAGTCCATCGACTTGGCATGCCAGTAGTATGTCGCTACAACCGCAGAGGCAACTTGTCGATCCTCACATCCGGGATACCAAGAGTGAGACCCTTGACTTGATCCTGTAGTGCTGAAAGAGTCTCGACCACATCAAGGTCACGAAGGATGGCCCTCCCCATAGCCTCTCCTGCTGGAGCGGCCGCTGGTTCTCTGCGGCGTACTGCCGGTTGAACTGGTCCAATATCTACATGAGCACATGAGTTTTGATTAGCCTTGATCAAAGAAAGCATAAGAACATTATAAAGAACAATAAACAGAGATATGGTCAGAGGATTTACCCATAGCACCCCGCTGCTCGCCGGCCGGCAACACTAAATCCGGGTCACCCCGGAAATCCATGCCAGCATATGGAAACTTGGCATAAACCATCTCCTGACGATCGAACAACTCGAAGAAAGTATCAGAAAAGGAAATCTGAGGCTAGCCAGCATGTCGAGACATGAGGTCAACCCATCTCTGCATCTGTGGTTCAGTCGGTGGAGGTAGGCCAAGTGAGATGTCCTGCGGCTGCATCAGTGGGATCTTCTCCAAAGCGAAAGCAGTCAAAATAGAACCATAGCCGAAATTCTTGGATCTTCTGCTTTTCACCTTGGTTAGTTGTTCTTTCATCACAGAGAGTATTGCATCACACCAGTTGAACACCTTCGGTTCAAGGCATTCCAAAGCATACTGCATGTAAGACCTGTTAGCTATGTGAAGAGCAGAACTACCATCCAGTCTAGCAAAAGTGAACAGAATGGTCCTCAAGGGCCGGTCAATGACATCTCGGATATTGATCTTGTCGTCCGTACTCGACTGAGATTCCTCTCTGCAGTGCCGGTGAATATACTCCCTCACGGACTCACCCCCACAGGCGGGACCCGATAATGAGAGAGGGGCACCATGCCTCGATAAATCGGTCAAAAAATAGATGTCCACGACAGTCAAGGGGATCTATTTGCCCCTAATCTGGAACACCTGGTTGGTAGGATCCCAGGCATTGAGGAAATATTGCAACAAGTTGCTTCGTTGCCTCATGCTAGAGATGCGAAAAAACTTCAACAGGCCACAATTCCGCAATGCAGTTACCGTGCTCGGATCATGTAAAGAAACCGTGTCGTCTTCTTCATGCTTGCGTTCTCGCCATGTAACAACCATTTTGCTCCGATGAATCTCTGAAAAACAAACAAGAGAAGAGTCAGGATCTTGATTTGGCAAAAAACAGGCAAAAATATATGAGAAAGCTGTGCAAAACGTTTCCTCCTTGTGCCCATCGCACCCCAACAGTGTACTAGGAGCGATGCATACTGACTAGCCAGTGAGAAGGACAACATGCATTACACCTTTCGATTAAGGAAGGGTGCGATGGAGCCAAGGCGAGTTGTTCAAACCCCAAAGGTTCAACAAAGCAAGGAAATAGGCTCATAATTCAAAAAGAAAAGGACGCAATTGAAGAGCACAAGTTTAGCTCCTACCTGGTCCAGACGACATCGAGAATCATCCACAGAATCTCCCAGAATCAGCTAGTGAAAATCAGGGGCGAAAAGCACCTCCAGAGTTCCAACAAACCAAGTTCAAATGAAATGGTAAAATGAGAGGTAAAAGTCACTTTTAAATTACCATTCACGTAATTCAAGTAAGGTATTAGTGTTCTTAACTCATTTATCAAGCATATATTTTCATTTCTAATCGGTTTGATGAAGAAATTGAACAGGTAGTACAATCTTTGAAAGAACAAAATGCTAATGGTGAATCAAAGAATCAATGACCATTATCACAAGCATTTTTAATGCGGAATTCAAGCTCGTTAAAAAATAAACATAAGCAATGAGCAAATGTTTCCCCTAGAGTTTAAGCTCATTAAAAAATGAACCAATTTTCCGGTAAATAACCATTGTGAATGCATTATCATCATCTTTTGAGCCTTTGTCGTGTTCTCATCATCACCTCCACTCTGTTTTTTAGTCGATCATTCACCTCCATTTGATTGTTTACCCTTTCAAGGAACATTTGCGAAGAGTGATTCTATTAGCCATCCTTGTGACACTGCCGTGATTGGAAAATTCCAAACCTTACCTGGAATCAGCTGCTACCTGAAATTATCACTCGTTCCTCGAAAAACAAGTCTCCTTTAAGATCTTTTCAATTGACTCATAAAATATGAAAACATTGCCGAGCGATTAGCCTCTCCGGCTTCTTAAAGTCATCGGAAGTGCTATCCCTCCTCTAGATTTTAATCTTTTTGGACTTGAGGGATTATTACACAAAAAGATCGAGCGCTTGTCTTGTTCGGCTCGTTAAAATTGCCGAACATTCATCCGTTTCGTATTATTTTACGCTTTTTTGGACTTAAGGGATTATATGACGAAAAAGAATCTTTGGAGTTTTCTTTCCATCCCTTTCAGACTATCTAAAATTGAAAAGGACCGAGCTATCTTTGTCGTTAAACTCGTTAAAACCGAATAGTGACAAACTCATCCAAATGGACGAGAATGAGTTTCACTGTCGCTAGGCTCGTTAAAATATAGCGATGGGTTCACCCAAAGGGCGGATTATAGAACAAGCATATGTTATACTCCTCAAGCTTGACAAAAATAAAGAGGTACTGATCAGCAATGACTGGTACAACATTCAAAATGTCATCATTGAGGCTGATTCAGAACTTGTCATTAACTCAGTAAAAAGGATGAATCTTGGAGCTGCTCCTGAGAAAATCTCAGAATATTGGCAGCTTTTGCAAGTCTACCAAAGAATCCAAGTACACCTAAGAATGCTAAGAACCCTTGGGTTGGTGCATGTTTGTAGGGAAGCCAACAAAGTGGCAGACTGGCTTGCCAATGAGGGGGTAAGAAATAAGCATATTGATCTCTGTTGTTGGTGAGAGGAGATAACAGATGACAGGTTGAAGGAGGGATGTTCATCCAGAGCCCTTAGCGACCGACAACAGCATCAGGAAAATCAAGTGACCGTTTTTGCTAACATAGAGCCACAGTAAAGGGTTACAGATATCCTGGTTTCATCATGAAGTGTTTTGACATAAGTGGGATCCCTTCTAGGTGGCAGGTCTTGGCAGCCCCATTAATGTGGGTAATGGAAATCCAGACGTCTCAGGGATCTTCATCTCCCTGTGGCCCATAAGCTGGAACCTAGACTTTCTCGGTCACCGCAAAACCCCAACTTTTATTCCAGTGAACAACTTTACTGCCCTTGCGGTGGTTTCTAGTATTTCGCAAGCCCATCAAGCAGAAAGTGGTTTTTCTCATTTGGGAGCGATTCCACTCACCACGCGACACATGGCTAGGGGTGGTGTGAAATTACCACCTTCATCACGCGCTAACTATCAGTACTCTTCACCCGCGCGATATGATCTATAACCGTTGGATCAAGTGAGGACAATCTACGGCCAGGATTTTGCGTGCAAGTTGGTGGATCCACTTTAGGGGTTATGTTTCGAGCGGTTCATAAGAACTCTCCGGGATTGCGCGTATATGTTGGATTTCAGAGGGTTAAAGTGCTCGAAGGTTAAGCCAAAAATGGACCCGATAAGTTTATAGATTATGGTCTATTGGGTTTATCAAGTTCGATTCTTTTGTAAAAAGGTGTGCTTGTTGGCCACCCGATATCTTTCTTATTCGATGTATCATCAGTTTTAGATCCAACAGTTAGTTTTGGACTATAGGTTTCTTTAGCAGGCCTGCATCCTTGGATATGCTTTTTCATTTTGTGACCTTGTTCTGGGGTTGGCCTTTTGTATTGGCGAGCCTCACAGCCGCGGTCACCTTTGTACAATATTTCTCTTTTTAATTGATCAGAAGAATCCACTCTTGCCTTAGCATAATTATATATATATATATATATATATATATATATATATATATATATATATATATATATTATATATTTATTATATATATTATATATTTTATTTTTTGTTTATTTTTTTATATTGTTTATTTATTTATTTTTATTTAAATTTTCATTTTTACAAGTTAATTTTGGTTATTATTTTTACATTTTTATGGTTTTTTTTGTTTTTTAATATATATTTTATGAAATTTAATTTATTTTGGTCATGAATCGTCCCTTGCCACCCTGGCCAGTTGGGCCTTGGGGTCGCTAAGGGATTTTTTTTTTTTTTTTTTTTTTAAGTTTTTATTTTTTTAATGTTTTATTTTATTTTTGTAATTTTTTTTTTTTTTGGTTTTTTATTTTTCTTTTGCTTTTTTTATTCTTTTTTAAATTTTACATGGTATGGTTAATTTTTTTTACATTTTATATTTTTTTTTGTCATTACTATATATTTTTTATGTTTGATTTTTTTGTCATGTTTATTTATTATGTTTTATTTTTTTTTTCTCAGTAAAAACTAATCTATTAAGAGAACGTATGGTACAATGCGAGGTTACAAACAAGAGAAGCAAGAACAAAGGCAGCCGGAAAGGATTGGTAGTCCACCTCGGCTCCTAAGAGAGAAAGAATAGAGATCAGAGCTGAGCAAGAAGAGACAAGAAGAACAAAAGAGCAGGATCAGAACAGAGGATTCTACCCAACATGTGCATAATCCACTATTTTACATTTTTTCCCTTTCTTTTTACCAACTTTGACCCACTCAGGAGGGCTTTGCTGAGCTGGCATGATTTGCAAACTGAGATGAGCTGATGGAGAGGTCTCCTTGTCTAAGTCTGAGGTGGAGGATTCATGGATCCTTTTCTGTGAGGCTGGTATGACGGACGAATCCACTGGACCTGCCGGGGACGGATCCGGTTCCGACGCTGCTGCCACACCTTCCTTATTCTCTTCCTCTTCATTGGAGCTGAAGTCAAAATCGTCCATGGGAGGAGGATCATGAGGCATCCAGCTTTTGGACTTCTGCTTAGTATTGGCTTTCTTCTTTTGGGCTGGCATCGTGGGACAAGAGCTTTGAAGGTGACCTGTATGATGGCAGTTGTGGCAACGAAAGGCTGTATTCTCGTAATCCAAGGTTTGGGTCCAATGAAAATCTCCAATTTTGAGATTGATCTAGTCCGGGAGTCCTTTGCTTATGTCTATTTCTGCACAGATCCTGGCAAAAGTGTATAAGCCCTTTTCCCCTCTAGAGATGTCTGTGTCTAAAAGGCGGCCTAGAGAGTTGCCAATCCCTTGGAATACTGCAAAGTGCCATAGATTCGCTGGGAGGTTTGGAAGTCTGACCTAGATGGGGAGTTTGGTGATAACTGCTGTAGAGGGATCGAAATCTGGGAACCAAGATGTGAGGAATAAGCCAGCTGCTCCCCAGAACCATGGGCCCCCAGTTAAGGCTTTTTGATAGTCCTCATCGAAGGAAAACACTACGATGAGAAATCCCTTTGAGCATAGAAGAACCTTGCAGTTGTTGGTCCAGTTAGAGTGGATCCATTGGTAGAGGTCTGCTGTGCGTGGCCATAGCCCATTAAACCTGCAGATAATGCCATTTTCCGCAAAATGTTGGGTTTGCTCATCCAGCGAAGGATGCATTATTTCTATGGAGGGGGTTTCCTCCAGTTTGTCCACCAGAAAAGGCTTGGGAGCTTGAGCATGTGGAGTTGTTCTCTTAGGCAGCTTCGCATGGACAGCGTCCTTGTAAGAAAATGCCTCAGCTGAGGATGATTGTCCTGCAGCGCCCCCTCTTAGATGAAGGGTAAGAGCAATGGAGGTATTTCTCTTAATGCTATAAAAAGACAGGGGGTAAAGATCCTCGAGTTGTTTACCTTCATGGAGAAGTCGCTGTGCTACAGAGGGAATCCCCAGCTTGATTTCCAGAGCGTGCTTGAGGTCTTGCACTTGATTCGACGCTCTCACCCATTGTAGCAGGGTTTTGCCAGAAATAAGCTTGATCAGGATCTGGAATGAGGCAGAGAGACCAGAATTCTGCTTGCCTCTGCAGATCTGGGACAACAGGTGGCTGGAGCTTTGCAGGGTCTTCTTTTCCTGCGTTTTCCACAGGGGATAGAGATGAGAGGAAGCGAGAGTCCTAGGGACGCCAGATCCATAAAATGGGGCTGCCAATCCATAAAATGGGGTTGCCAATCCATCGCTGACGGCGTCACAAACCCCGATTTCCTGATTGCGAGCGTTTGGGAGCCGGAAGGGCCACACATGATCGATGAGGAAGACGTTGGAGTCCTTGGCCATGACATTGCAGGATAGCCCCAGGTGCCTCTGCTTGCCCTCTTCGTCGAGTTTGATCTGGAAAAAGTGGCCTCCATCGAAAGTCTCCGTGGAAAGCTTGTCGAACAATCGTTGATAGAGGGTTTGGGGAACGCCTGGAGCTGCCAGAAGAAAGGCCTGGCCCTCTAGATCTTTGGGTGTGGACTCGGAAGGAGTTGCCACATGAAAAACACCGCTGCAACCAGTGACAGCGGCATCAAAACTGCCTTCTTCCATCAGTTCCACTCGGAAGAGCTTGAGCCTTTTTGCAGCACCCGGGAAGTCCAGGAGATGGCGCATCTTCATCTCATTCTCTGGATCTCTCACTGTAGCATGAACAGAGAAACCCTGGTTGAGGAAGCCCTTCACTAGCCAGGAACCCACGAAACCAGTCGCTCCCGTCATGCACACAGTGGATGCCTGGACATTGACCATCGCAGCGGCCATCGATCAATTTCTTCCCGTCGAAGATGAAATTCCTGACATCTATTATGTTTTATTACTTGTTATTATTTTTTATTTTTTTATTTTTTTCAATATTTGAATTTTTGCATTTCCATATATTTTTTATATTTGATTTTTTATGCTTTTTATGTTTTATTATTTTTTATTTTTATTTATTCAATATTTGAATTTTTGTTTTCTTATGTATCTTTCATTATATATATATATATATATATATAATATATTATATATATATATATATATATTTGTAGAGTATGTGTCGATGCTTGTCTAGCAACCTGATCCCATTATGTGCAATTTGATAGTTGATTTTAAATTTTTTCGTTATAATGAATCGATTCTAGCCCACAATGTGTTAATTTCATTGTTGGTCTTTAAGTTTTCATTACAATGGGTTGAGCTCACCTACACTGTGTGTCAATTTGATAGTTGATTTATTTTTTTTATTTTTTTATTTTATTTATTTTATTTTATTTTAATTTTTATTTAATTTTTATTTATTATTTATTTATATTATTTTTTATTATTATTATTTATTTATTTATTTATTTATTTATTTTTATTATTATTATTATTTTTTTTTTTTTTCGCAATGTATCAAGTTGTCTTATGCTAAGATTTCAAATTGATATACATTTAACATTTACAAAAAGCTACTCTTGGTATAATAACACTTTCATTCAGATGTTCATTTTTAAAGTTTTTGTAGTCATAAAATTTTTCCATAATGTCATGCTTGAAATATTTTGAAAATTTATAATTGTTTTGTAGTCATAATCTTTGGTTTTAATTCCATCGCTGAAAAATTGTCAAGATTATTAATTTTTTTCTAAGTCGTGGTATTTTTTATGTTTAATGTTATGGTTGAAAACAATTATAAATATTTTTTCTTAGCACCATGCTTGAAAATTGTTGGAATTTTAAGGTTTTTCAAAGAAGTGATATATTAAATTTATTGTCATGCTTAAAAATTGTTGGAATTTTAAGGGTTTTCAAATATGTGATATTTTATCGTTAATGTCGTACTTGAAAATCATTGGAAATTTAAAGTTTTTTAGAGTCAAGATACTTTGTTTTTAACATCATTACTAAAAAATGTTGAAAATGTACCCTAAAAAATGTTATTCTGGCATCAACACTTTTCGATTTCAAGGTGTTTTTTGCACCAAACAAAATGGCTTTTATTGTTTTTTACTGTTATTTTTAAAAAATATTGAAAATTTACTCAAAAAAAAACGTTATTCCGGCATCAACACTTTTCGATTTCAAGGTGTTTTTTCATGTCTTTTTGGGATTTTTGGGCTCGAGTATCCATTTTGAGGTAATAGTTCCTATTTGATTGGTAACTATGTTCATACCCTTGAGTGTCGCTATGCGTAGACTAGGCACAATGTATTCCATGGCCATCACTGCTTCAACACCATATACAAGCCTAAAGGGTGTTTGTCTAGTCAATTTCTTGCATATCATCCGATAGGCCCATAGTACTGTAAGTATGCGTAGGTCCCAATCACTTCGCTCAGTGTTGAAAACTTTGTTCAACGCATTCTCCAACACTTTATTGAATGCTTCCACCATCCCGTTAACCTGTGGGTGATAAGGTGTGCTTTTCTGGTGATATACCTGAAATTCCTCCATCAACACGATGATCGTCTCATTCAGAAAGTGCGTACCACCATCACTCATTGAAATCTTTGGACACCCACATCGCATCAGTACATATTTAAAGAGGAACTTTGCAGCATTTGCACCTATGTAATCCTTTATTGATTGTTCCTTCACCCCTCGAGTCAAATACTCCATCGCTGTGATAATGTACCTCACTCCCGTCTTCTTTCCTTGGGGCTAAATGGGTCCCACAAAATCTATCGCCCATTTCTCAAAGGGTTATAACATCTCCGTGGATTCAGAGGCAGCTCATCTCTTCGGGATGGCCTGCGAGTCCTTTGACACACATCACATGCTTTGCAATAAGCTTTTGAATACTGATGGAGGGTTGGCCACCACAACCCTGCGTGAAGAATCTTCTACCTGGTCGCTCTCCCTGCATAATGTCCTCCCGTGGCACTGCCGTGAGCGTCCGCGAGGACACTGCTCCTTTCAAACTCTGTACATGTTGTCACAATATTTCATCAGAACCCATTTTGTACAAATGTCCAGCAATGACAGAGAAATCTATTGCGTGTACCACTAACTCCTTCTTCTGTTGGACGGTGTATCCTTCCGGGGCAGTTCCTGTCGTTAGGAAGTGTATGATATCTTCAAAATGACCATCAGCAATGCGATGCAAATAGTTGCGCGTCAAGCAATCCTTCTTCCTAATTAGTGGGCTCTTTTACTGTTTCGATGCATGACATATGGTCTAGTCCTGTGTTCAGTCATCCAAGCTTCACAATAACTTCAAAATCACACTCCTAGAACAATAACAACCATCTACAGATTCTCCCACCCAACACAGGCTTACTGACCAAGTATTTCAGTGTGGAATGATCTGTATACATCTTAAAATGGCCACCCAACAAGTAGTGTCTAAACTTCTAGAGCACATATACCATGGCTAACCCTTCACGCTCGGTGGTGGAATAGTTCTTCTCCACTTTAGATAACCTTTTGCTTGTAAATGCTATAGGATGGTCCAAGTCTCCTTCACCAGCCTGTGTCAGTACTGCTCCCAGCGCTATACATGCCACGTCGATATGTACACAAAACTCCTTCTTCCAATCTGGGAAGATTAAAATTGGCGCGGTGACCATATTTTCTTTCAATACATCCAAGCTTTTCTTACAATCCTCGTTCCAACAGAATGTGACATCATTTTTCAACAACTTTTCCATAGGCCCGGTGATCTAGGCATAGCCTTTAATAAACTTTCTGTAATATCCTGTATGTCCTAGGGTAGCACGCAGTTGTTTCACACTCCTCGACGCTTCCAAGTTAAGTATCACCGTGATCTTCATGAGATCTACCATCAATCCCTGTCTACAAACCACATGACTCAATAGGGTCCCAAAAGGAACACAAAACAAGCATTTCTTTAGATTGAGTGCGATTTGGTATCTTCGACAGGTATCTAACATCAAGCGTAAACTGGCGACATGGCGTTTCACCAGCCCAAACACAGTCTAGTCATCAAAGTACACTTCCAGGAACTTATGAATAAATTCCTTGAACGTCACATCGACTACGTGCGAAAAAATCGCAAGCGCATTATTCAATCCAAAAGGCATTACAGTGTACTGAAAACACCCCCACTTAGTTGCAAAGGTTGTCTTGCTCCTATCCTCCGACACGATTTTGATTTGATGGTACCCAGAGAACCCATCAGTGAAGGAATATGCTTCCTAGCCTACTACATTGTCCAACACCTCATCAGTGAATGGAGTCAGGAAAGGATCATGTACACAAGTGTCATTCAACTTCCTGAGATCTATGCATATCCTCATTTCATCCTTCTTCTTCTTTTCCTGTACGACCATTGGGCTTACCCAATCAAATTCTTCTACAGGATTAATGATGGCTGCTACGAGCATCTTGTCTGGCTCTAATCGAACCTTCTCCTTATACTTCGGATTGAGACGATAAGGTCTTTGCTTAACCGGCTTCACATCAAGTTTCAACATGATCTTCATAACACCTAGTTCCCCAATTATCCCTTTTAGATCCATAAACTTGATAGGGAACAAATCCTAGTATTCACTAAGAATTTCAGTGACCTTATCCACCATCGTGTTGTCCCAATAATCTCCAATCTTTGTGAATTTGGGCTCTGCCTCTGTACCAATATTTAACTGTTTTGTTTTCAGTGGTGCTGTTATATTAGGATTCTCAATCTGCGGTCCTCCAACCTCGTAGTGACCTTCTGTTTCAGGGATGTTAACCTTTCACGGATCCTTATCTTCTTCTTTAGCAATTACGTTATAGCATTCCAACGCTTGACTCAATTGAGTAGTCCAATCAGGCTCAATCGGGTCCAAAGGATCCTACGGTATCCTAAAGATTGATGCTTTTACTTCTTGTAGCTCCTTGTCGATACAGTCAAACCTATCTTCAAAGCTGAATGTTATTATGAATCCCTTGTGTAGAATATCCCATTCACCTGTACAATGGCGGAGCTCCGTTTCTAACTACCGGTTCATCGGGATGACATCCAAGGTGTGACAGAACAAGTGCATCCATTTAGGTTGGGGCTTCTCCCCATAAGCCTGAGCCCATTTGGCCAAGTGCAAGCGTGGATCATCCTACCCATCATATTTTTCTGTGATTCATACCTTCAAGTTCCCAAAGCTTGTTCTCATCATCCTTCTACACTCACACCAATCATCAAAGCTACCCTTGTGCGTACCCCACCATCTTGCGAGCGTAGTGCGCAGTGCCCAGTCCAAAGCTTAAAAGCAATGCTTCTATGGTACCTCCCTCTCAAATGCATCCAAAAATATATCTACATCATTCAGGTCATCATAAGTGGGCAGATTTATTACCTCTGATGACACACAGCGCAACGATCCGGTCATCATGTTACAACTCAGTGTGGTTTCTTTATGTAACTGATTATGCCAGCACTCTAATTCTTCATTAGAGTCCGAGGTGTAGGAACTCTCATGATCCCATGTAATTCATCCATCTGCTGTTGGATTCACCCAATCTTGGTCTTGCGGTGTTATCTTATAGATACAGTCCAAATCATCATCGCTCTCATAATTTTGGATTGGTTCAGTATAGCGTGATCCTTCAGCAGGATCTAGGAGTACTATTACACAAAGTTGTTTCTTCTCAAATATCATCTTTCACTTCTTTAGGTTGATTACCCCATTCATATCAGTTGCCCAATCAATGTCAATGAGCGCAGAGTAGGGGTTTCTATCATCCACAATTTCTATTACTTCAAAGTCATCCAACGCGCCCATGCCTTCAATATCTACAGTCACCCCTTGCAGTCGCCCCATGGGGATGATCTTTTGTTGATTTTCCATCCTTAACTGAATTGATGACCACTGCAACGCAGGTCTTCCCATCCATTCCCAAGTCTGTCTCGGTAGGACGTTCACATTTGACACCAAATCCAAAATAACCTCATCCATTTCATACTCTCCTATCTGCGTGGTTAGTCTCATCTCCCGTCCTATACTTGTTTTATGCTTACCAACCTTTTGTACCACACGCGGTTCACTTGGAGTGTTTCCGGCACATCTATTTATAAGCTCCTATAATCCCTTCACATTCTTGCTATCGCGCAACAACTTCATGCAGGTATCTAGAAAGGTCATAAGCATAGAATGGTCCATTTCCTGATCAGGCTTATCCTTACTTCCTGAGGTGGAAGCCTCAACGAAGCTCTTCTTTACTTCCATGAATGTTTCACGTGCGCGCTCCAGATCAAATTCAAGCTCCTTCGTCGGAGCTTTGTGAACCCATGCGTTGTCTTCAAGCTATTTCACCTTATCATCCCCTGTTTCAATTCCACTTCAGAGCACTATATTCACATCTAGGTCCTCCTCACAAGGCTCAAACCTCATCATCTATAGGTTCTGAGTAGGCTGAGGTGGTAGCGCCCCTTTGTCGTGTATCCTCGCTATCAGCGTAGGACAGTCCTCTATGTCATGATCAAACAAAGTGTAATTTTTGCATGACAGATGCATTGGGTTAGTGAAATCATGGGTGTAGTGTCCTGGTCCTCTGAAATTATAGTAGATTAGTTGTCCCCGACCTCTTCCAGGTCCTCCTCCACCTCATCTTCGTCTGCGCCCCTGAAAGCTTGTTCGCCCCATCCTTGCACTTTGCTCAAGGGGCCGCATTTCTGCCTGAACCCTATAGGCGGGTGTTCTATCCATCATCAATTCATAACTTCTACAGTTGCGCTCATCATACCCTACCAACCTACAGAAGTTGTAGAACAGTTGTTGGGGTGTTTGTACAAACTTCTGCAGCAAATGACAATTATCTCTCATATGTTTTCATGTTACCTGACATATAGCGCACAACAATGTAGGCCCCGCGCTTGGTCCTGCTTGAGCTTCCAGCCTTAAAGGCATCGGTCCCCCTCCTACAATCTAATTTGAAAAGACCAGACAATGGTCCTTTTCATGCCCCTGACCCCTGTATTTCAAGCACCATACCTCTTCACACACCTCTAGTTGAACTGTTATGTCCTGCTTCAAACTTTGCATCTCAAGGAAAAGCTTTTACAACTGCGCATGGATCTGTTGAACCCCCAAATTCGGATCTTGTATCGGAGTTTCATGCAGTCTCATTGCAAACTCCAAGGCCTCTGCCTATTAGGGTCCCACCCTAACCCCCTTATCTATGTAATGGGACCACGTCATAGTCAAGAGTCAATAAAGCCCATATTAATAATTGTAAGTGGTTAATCCACAATTAATAACGGAACCACAGTTAGTTGCAAATGGGCCGTAGTATTTAGATAGATGGTATTTAGTAATACACGGTATTGGCTCGTGGTATTGCATGTAGGAGTCATATATACAGATAGAATCCCTGCGAGGAGTATCGTGTCTTATTTTGTAATCGAGCTCTGCTCTATTGGAGGTTGCCCCCTCGAAGAGGCAAGTGAACATTACTCTCTGAATAATAAAGTCATTGCTATTCTGTGTTCTGGGTATCTTTTCTTCGCATATTCTGTATTCTAGGTCTCTTTTCTTCGCATATTCTGTATTTGGGTATCATTTGCAGGTTAAGAGCATAACAAGTGGTATCAGGGCACTTTCCAGGGCCGGTGGGATCTCCATTTAGTAGAAAAAAAAATTTAGGCTCGAGACGTGTTTCGGCGCTTTTAAACCACGGGATCTGTCGTTGAGCGCATAAATCTACGGATTTGGGGAGGCATGCATGCAGGAAATACAAGAGGTTGTCACGTCTGTTGGACTCCCTTGTAACCCCTGTGGGTACCCCTTCGAGTAGTAGCGCATTAGACAGAACCGCGCACGGACTGTCTTCCACGTACCCTCTGGGTATATAGGAATCCCCATAGCTACCTTGAAGCCTCGCCATAGCTAAACCTTCGGCCGTCTTGTGGCTACAGTACACCGAGAACAGCACTCGGAGAGATTACTCGCCCGTACGATAGGGTAGTCGGGTGGTACGGCTAAGGGTACGTCGACCCTCCTTAGTTAGAGCCCTGAAACATTGGGCTGAGTACTACTGCCAGACCCTTATGTATATTGCGATCTGTAGCACCTGACACTCCTCAAGACCCTAAGTTCCTTTTTACTCATCATCTCTTCCAGATCTGCTTGAGCAAAGGAGTGCAACAGCAACAGACATCGGTCCCAATCAGCCAGTTCCGATCTATTAGATTCATCAGATCTGCCAAAGCAGTCAGTTCAGCTGTCCAGCGCTACCCGATCCGCCATTAAGATCTCTCAGATCCACCAGACCAGAAGCGTTGTGAAGGGTTCCTATACGAGGGTATAATTGTCGCAGGACTTTTGGCCGCATTGACATTTTGAGGATTTGGCGATTGCAGTATTGATCAAGAAGGAGTAAAACTCCGTTAGGAGTAAAAAAAAAAACGAGTCTGAGATCTTCCGGGACGCTTATTGGTGATATAGCCCATTAAAATCAGGACGACGAGATGAGCATGGTGGTACCATTCAATTAATTAGGAAAAAAATTTTGGCAGTCCCAATTTTTCATCAGGTCAGTGTATGGTAGCAACTAGAGCTCAAGCGATGGCCAATGAAAGGATGGACAAACTGGAAGAAACTGTGAATGAAATCCAAACTCAGCTTAGCAGACTAGATCTGGATAGAATGAACAGAGAGCTTAGCGGACTAAGTATGCAGCTACAGAGTCTTCAGGCAAAAGGCAAGGAGGATCTTATGTCAAACGGCAAGGAGCAAGCCCACGAGGAGGGGTATAATGGCCATGAAGGCATTTACGATGAATCTAACCACTCTCCTCACGTCTGGCACACCCATCCACCACCCAGTCAGCGACCTCCTAAGTTGGATATGCATAAATTTGACGGTTCTCACACATCCACATGGCTAGCACAAATGGAGCAGTATTTCAAATTGAATCATATCCTAGATGATGCAACTAAGCTTATGTTGGGGAGCATGTACTTCGACAATGAACGGTGGCAATGGTGGGAATGGCATCAGCGTTGCAATGGATATTTTAGGACTTGGACCCAATTTACCAAAGCTTTTCGAGATCGCTTTGAACAAGAAGACTCTTATTTGGGTCGTCTCACTAAGCTCCGACAGAATGGTACAGTGGATGAATATATTAACGCTTTTGAAGGCTTAGCTTTCCGCACTAGGGGTCTCACAGATGAGTTCTACAACGGAATGTTTTATCAGCGGTCTTAAAGAAGCCATCAAAGATCAAGTTCTACTTCACCACCCTCCCACGTGGACGGAGGCTTGCTAGGTAGCTCGTAAGGTGGAACGTGCATTAGCAGCCCAATACAGTCACCCAAATTTCCCCGCTAAAGGTCGTCCCCCACAGGCTCAGAACACGACTCAAACACTTAAGGTCCAAAAGTTGTCCCCTACGGAAATGGCCGAAAGAAGGAAGCAAGGACTATGTTATTACTATGATGAAAAATACTCCCCATGTCATAAATGTAAGGAGCCCAAATTCTTTCAAATAGATGCCACTAACTACAACTCAACAGAGGAAGATCCTCCACTTGAGGAACATGAGCCGCTAGAGGATGACAACCAACAGGACAATTTCTCTGACGAACCCGTTATTTCGTTGCATGCCTTGGCAGGGATTTCTTCCCCTCAAATGCTCAAAATCAAAGGGTTTATTAAACATCGCCCAGTAGTAGTCTTGATTGATAGTGGAAGTACACATAATTTCATCCATCAAAAAGTCGCAGAAATAGTGCATTGCTTTGTATGAGCAGTCTCTAACTTCCAAGTTCAAATTGCAGATGGAGGCACAATGAAATGTGAAGGCTGTTGTGAAAATGTCAAACTTCAAATGGGGGATTATCAGTTGAAAACCCACATGTTTGCCATACA
>APFE030195146.1:0-27167 GCA_000404065.3 Pinus taeda | reverse complement strand
CAGCTTCAACCTTGAGGACAAGGCTAGTCTTAAGGGGGTGGGCATGTTAGGGTCCCACCCTAACCCCCTTATCTATGTAATGGGACCACATCATAGTCAAGAGTCAATAAAGCCCATATTAATAATTGTAAGTGGTTAATCCGCAAATAATAACGGAACCATAGTTAGTTGCAAATGGCCCGTGGTATTGCCCCGTAGCAGTCATATATAAAGGATAGAAACTCCCTGTGAGGAGCATCGTGTCTTATTTTGTAATCGAGCTCTGCTCTATTGGAGGTTGCCCCCTCGAAGAGGCAAGTGAACATTACTCTCTGAATAATAAAGTCATTGCTATTCTGTGTTCTGGGTATATTTTCTTCACATATTCTATATTCCGGGTTTCTTTTCTTCACATATTCTGTATTTGGGTATCATTTGCAGGTTAAGAGCATAACACTGCCTGAGTCATTATCTTCTGTTGTGACAGTGCAACCCTTAGGTGTGGTAGGAGCGAAGCCACGTACCATTCGTGGCGTTGTCCATCTGTTAAGTTCATATTAGCTTCACAGATTTTACACTTCAATCTCTAACCTAGTTCCCAAGGTGTCTCGCCTGGTTTCATCGTGATTTCCTTGAACCCCACAATCAACTGTGCCTTAGATTTAGGCCTACTAAATTCTTTGTTCAGAACAGTTTGGATGTCTGCCACTCTAGCGTTTGGGTTATCATTAGAGTATTTAATGTACCAGGTTGGCGTGCGATCCTGCAGAGCACTAACCAATGTTGTCTTCTTCATGTGATCATCTATAACGCCCTGAGCTTCCCATACATCTTTCACAACGAACCAAAACTAGTCCGGGTCCTCATTTCCCAAGCCTTTAAACAAAGGTAGCTTCACTGAGTTTGCCATGCTAAACTACGGTGGAGGTGGAGGTGGTACGAGTGAAGTTGCATGCGATGGTATTGAAGTTGGAGGTGGTGTGGGTGGAGGTGGTAGTCACGGGAATCCTTGTCTTATTAACTTAATAGCATTTTGCGGAGAAGCCTGCGCTATTCCCTCTTTGTCACCCAATGGAGGTGAAATCAAGGGGCTATATTTAGGACCCTTTCTTCCTTCATTCCTATAAGTCTTTCCACTTCACATAGCTCTGAACATCAAGGTAGCTGCATAACCCGTTTTTCACACAATAGCATCTTAATCCAGGTATTCAACGACTTCAAGTACTTACCTTGTGGACCTTTGAAAAATCTTTGCTCCGCCTCGTTGTAGCTAACTGAAGTATCAACCGTGGATTCAGTCACAAATCCTCCTATGATGCAATTGAGCCAATGATCGACAACGCGGGCAATCTTATCTTCAGAAGCTTCCAGTCTCTGTACTAACGCCAAGGTCCAAACAATAGGACCGTCAAGTCTCCACCTTCCTTGGCTATCTGCTAGCTTCATGATCCACTCGTATAGCTCAACCGGAAAAGAACAGAAAAAGATATCGTGTTATAGGTACCTGTCCAGCCATTGTTCCTTTGTTAGTCGCAGATCTGTTCCCCTGCACCATGAATTCATGGATCTTCCTATCCAACCAGTGTTCAATCTCTTTCTTAGTTGGATTACAATGATATGACATCACACATCTCTTATACAGATTTCGGTCCCAACAATGGAACCATTTGTTGGCTTGGTGGGGCCTGATCCAGGTTTAGTGTTAGTTAGCCAAACAAATCCCTAAACTATTGGCCTTTCGGCATCAGCCTGTGGAGCGTGGACCGAAGTCTCACCTGAAGCAGTATGGGGGGATGTTGGAACTAAGTTTCTGCACCCTGAGATGGTCATGATGTCAGTTTATTCCTTATTTCCTACTTTCGTGCAAGTCGTTGAGTTCTAGGGCTCTGTCTGTTTAACCCCTTACTCCGCCCTCCAGTACCTCCATGAAGGGATACAATCGGCCTTCGCGCAGCCCTAACCTGTGGTTCAAGTACTTTTGCGCTGCTAGGGCAACGTATCGTGCAGATTTCCAAACTAGTTTAAGTATCTTACTTATCTTATTAAACAATCACAGTTAGCACCACGTAAACATATATTCTTACTTGTGTTCAATTAACCAATGGAATTACATACATTCGCACATCACATAAGCAGTATAAATGGAATGCATACACAATTGGCATGATGCATTAACAGGAAACAAAGACACAAAATTTGTAGAATTCTTCTCTTTATTGATATCTTCAGATGATTACAGAATCTATTCGCCATGCGCACACAGCTGTAGGGGTCCACGCACTCAGCTACAGACTTCTACCCTAGACCTCTGCGGACTCAGTTGCAGAGCCTTTACCCACACTAAGACCTGAAACTTAGACTTCTCTCTTTATCGCTCAAGACCTTCTACAACTCATGACTCCTATCTCTATTTACAACTTACTTACTTAGCTCTTTTTTCCATGGTCTGTGGACCATGTAGATCTTTACAGCTGACATTACTTTACAAAGTAAGGGGCGAACAACCCTTTAGGACTCATGACACCTTCGCGCTCCACGACCACAAAATGCGAAGACTTTACAACTTTATTACAAAATTCGACCCAAAACATGGGATTTTATCCCCAAAATTATCCTTGGGGGGATCCTATTCCCAACAACCAGCCTACTCTGTGTTTGTTTCCACCTACCATTCTACTAGAGAAGCCTTTATTTCTCAAGGACAAGCCTACAAGTCCCCCTCTTTTGATGCCTTTTGTGATTCTTTAATAAGAGAATAAGAAAAACTCTTACATCTTGGTCTTCTTTTTCCTGAAACTCTTCTAAGAAAGCCTTAGCAGCCCAACAACAACCAAATTCAAAGAATCCTAAGAAGCAACATCCTAAAAAGAATGGTCCTAAACCAAACAAGGGTCTTAAGAAATTTCAGTCTCAAAATGAAAAATCAACTCAACAAAATGATAAGGCAACTAAAAACAAATGGAAGAAGACTGATGGACATTGCAACTTTTGTAATCATGATGGCCACTTAGAATCAAAATGCTTTAAGAAGATGGAAGCCTTGGAAGTAGCAATGAAGAAGCATAACATCCATTTTGAGCACTCTTCAACTTCAACTTCATCTTCAGGAATATCACTTTCTATATGTGGTTGTCAAGCATCTCGGTTTGGTTATGCACTAAATGTATCTTCTTCTTCTCATTCTCATGAGTGGCTCATTGATTTTGGAGCTTCTTACCACATGGCCAAAAACAAAGCCATGTTTTCTTCTTTAAATGATTGTAACACCAAAAATATATATGCTGGTGATGATAGATCTCTTAGTGTTGTAGGAACTGGAACTATTCATCTAGAGAATGGTCAATTTAATGATGTATTATGTGTTCCTACCTTATCCTGTAACCTTCTATTTGTATATCAGATAACTCATTCAAGTGAAGGTAAAACCGTTGAATTTTCACCTCATGATGTTGTAATTAAGGACCTAAGAGATCCTAAACATGTTTTAGCTACTAGCATTGCTGATGATTCTGCAAGGTTGTATAAGTTTAACAATTTTGGGTCATCAACTCTTCCCTCGTTATTTTTTGCTCATAATGATGAAGTGAGCAAACTTTGGCATGAGCGATTTGGTCACTTAAACTATTGCTCCCTTAAAAATCTATGTAAAGAAAATATGGTGATAGGTCTTCCTATGGTATCTTGCAGAGATGGTGTTTGTTCCCGATGTGTACTCAGAAAACATCATCAGGATAGTTTTGAAAAACGTGCCTCTTGGCACACCTCAGCCTCTTTACAGCTTGTGCATAGTGATTTATGTGGTCCATTCCCGTTTCATTGTCTAGCTATATTATTTCTTAACTTTCATTGATGATTTCTTGAGATGCACTTGGGTATACTTCTTAAAATTCAAGAATGAAGTCTTTAACATGTTCTTAGCCTTTAAGGCCTTTGTTGAGAAACAAATTGGACATCAAATTCTTAAGTTAAGATCTGATAATGGAAGAGAATGTGTTAGCAACAAATTCATCAACTTTTGAACTGAGCATGGAATTCAATTGTAACATATTGTTCCATATACTCCACAACAAAATGGTGTAGTTGAAAGGAAGAATCACACCTTAAAGGAAATGGTGAATTGTATGCTTCAACCTAAAGGACTTAGTCTTATTTTTTGGGCAGAAGCAATTAATTATGAAAATTACATAGTAAATCACATTCCTACTAAGGTTTTAAAGAATATCACTCTAGAAGAAGCATGGAGCTCAATTAAACAAGATGTAAGTCACCTTTGTGTTTTCGGAAGTGAAGCATGGGCCCATATTCTAGATGAGAAACATAAAGCCTTAGAACCTAAGAGTGAAAAATGTATTTTTGTTGGATATTCTAAAGATGTCAAAGGATATAGACTTCTTCAACCTAAATCTAAAAATGTTATCATTAGAAGAGATGTAAAGTTTGTTGAAAATAAATCAGCCTACGAGCCTAGTTCGGTAGATGTGCCACCTCTTTCTATCCCTTCTACTTCTGAAAATATTTCTTCTTCAGATGATGATAGCAAGGATGATGATACTCCCCCACCTTCTCAGGATCCTACTTCAGCTCCTCAACTTCCAAAATAGGTCCATGCTACTCGGGATGCAGCAGGTGCTCTTGCAAGTGATCCTACAGATCAGCGTCGTACATGTTCTCAGTTCGATAGAGCCTCTTCTTTACTAGATCAAACTTCAACGAATTATGATCCTAACACCATTACAGAAGCTTCAGGCCATCCAGACTGGGACACAACTATGAATGAATAATATCATTCATTATTGGAAAACGATACATGGGACCTTGTTCCTCTTCCAAAGGGACGAAAACTTGTTAGATGCAAATGAGTTTACAGAACCAAGTTTGGACGAGATGGAAAAGTTGATAAACATAAATCTTGTCTTGTTGCTAAGGGGTTTTCACAAGTTGAAGGAATTTACTATAATGAAACCTTCTCCCTTGTTGCCAAAATGAACTCTATCCACCTTGTTCTTTCCCTTGCCGCCCTTTCAAACGGGAAGTCCATCAAATGGATGTTAAATATTCCTTCTTGCATGGGGACTTGCATGAAGAAATCTATATGGAACAACCTCTTGGCTTTATACAAACACACTCCAACCTTGTATGTCGGCTTAAGAAATACCTTTATGGTCTCAACCAAGCCCCTCGGGCTTGGTATGCCAAAATGGCTAGCTTTCTTTTAGATACTGGATTTTCTAAGTGTTATTCTGACAATACTGTCTACACCAAGAAAGTGGGTAAGTATCTTATCATTCTTTTTCTTTATGTTGATGATCTTATCCTTACTAGTAGTGATCCCAACCTTATAAACCATGTGAAGTCCAACCTTAAAAATCACTTTGAAATGACATACTTAGGACACTTGCATTATTTTCTTATTCTTCAAGTCTTGCAATCCAAAGACGGTATTTTCCTTTCCCAGTCCAAGTATGCCTATGATCTTCTACACCACTTTCACATGGAAGACCGTAAGCCATCCCCTTCTCCCTTTCAGTTTGGAGCCAAAATTTTAGTCACTTATACTTCCCCTGAAGTTGATGCTACCTTATATCATCAGCTTGTTGGAAAACTTTTGTGTCTGACCCATACCCGTCCTAACCTTTCCTTTGTTGTTGGCTTTGTTGCTCGGTTTATGCAAAACCCGCATGAAAGTCATTGGAAAGCAACTAAAAGGATACTTCATTATGTTCGAGGTACAATTCAGTTTGGGATTCATTACATTGTTAAATAATCTCCTCTATTGGTTGGTTTCAATGATTATGATTGGGCTGGTGACCCTGATGATCGAAAGTCTACTAAAGGTTATGTTTTCACTCTTGGTTTTAGACCTATTTCATGGGCTTGGAAGAAACAAAGTGCCATTTCTCTTTCTTCAGTAGAAGCAGAGTATCGTGGTGTCATTGAAGCTAGTAAGGAAGCCTTGTGGCTTCGTCAAATCCCATCAGAGTTTAGTTTTCAGCACCAACATCCGACTACACTTTGGTGTGATAATAAAAGTGCCATTCAACCATGCAAAGATCCAGTCCAACATTAGCGCAACAAACACATTGAACTACACATGCACTTCATCAGAAAGCTCATTCATGATCATGTTCTTGAAGTGAAATATTGTTCAACTAATGATCAAGTTGCAGACATCTTTACAAAGGCTCTCACAGAGGCGAAGTTCACTAAACCTCGATTTATGGTTGGAGTTCAAGAAGTTGTCGCTAGGGGGGGTAGGCTCTAATGCCTCCTTCCTTCTCCTATTGTGTCATGTTTGTACATCCTTCAATCCTATCTCAAGTTGTTCTTAAGAGGGGATGTTAGGATATTCCGACACATAGGAAATAATTAAGTACAACTTGGTCTAGTGTATAGTTAGGTAAAGTGTGTTTCTTTAATATGTATTTTTTGTAACTTACAATCCAACGGTCACAATATGTTCTAGACATGAAGTGATCCGACGGTTCATTCTCTCCTTGGTATTATCGACACTTGATCTGTGGCTTAACACCCGATTGGTCCATGATCTCTATTTAAAGAGCATGCAGGGTCATTTGTTAGGTGACCGTTCATGAGAGAAGCTTATGCAAATTTTCTTTCTTTTACATTAATAAATTGTCTGAAGTGGCTGCGTTGGCTCAAGCCATGGACTGTTTCCCTCTTTGAGGGTTTTAACCACGTCAAGAATATCGGTGTACTAATCTGTGATCTATTTGTGAGCGGTGTCCTTTGGTATTCTATCTAAGGAACTTACCATGCAAATTCCTACTTTTGACATAAAATTTTAAAAAAATCTTATTTCTAAAACTTGTTTTTCAAAATTTCCCATAAAAATAATCTATTTGACTTATTATATCTATATTCAAAATATGTATTTTTTTTTTTGTCAAATGTTTAAAATTATTGTTTTTTTAGTGAAATTATTTAATGTATATTGAAATATTAATTAATGATCCATAAATATATAGAAATCCTAACTTCAAAATATTGACCCCTTTTTTTTAACTTTACAAAAAATTGAAATTTTCATTACAAAAAAATTGAAAAGAAAAACAAAAAATTAGAAACTTTAAAAACAAACATCTCATGAAAAACGTCGACTACTTGAAAATTTGTCAAATAACCAATATTTTAAAAAATATATACATACTTAATACATAAGAAAATTCAAAGTGTCAAAAATAAGCATTAACACTTTTTTGCATCAAAGTGAAAATTGGAATCAACACTTTTTAAAATGTGCATGAAAATCACTAACATTTAGAAAAAAATGTCCATACTTACTACATAAGAAAATTTAAAGTGTCAAAAATATGCTCCAAAAAAAGGTTGATGTTGCATCAACACTTTTCAAAATCAGCATGAAAATCGTGATTTGTTGTGGCCTCTAAAAAAAATGAGAACTCAATACTGTTCCTGTTAAGTTGGTAACTATGTTGCCCATGAGGTATATGTAATTGAGTAAATAAATATGACCTGTATCTTTTACTAATCATTGCTTTGATGGCCATGAATTTTAAGGGGTGAAGAGGCCTTTTTTTTGTTAGATGGGGGTTACATTAGGCCACATGTCGATATAATGTTTGACAATGGTAGGTTATAGTATGGGATTTCTTTTAACAGGACCATGCAAAAGCATCATAATATTATTAGAAAGGTCATATAAGCTGCAGCCTATTCAAGAGAATATGCAACTCCAAGGAGCTTGTTTTCAATGATATTTGGTATAGTACACATGTTTACCTTGATGGTAGGTGAGATGTTGGCCATATTTCCTTCCTCGAATGGGTCAAGGGATGGTATGGGGCATTTAAACCAGTTGACATGTCCATAGAGAATGAAATATTTTACCTTGACCATCCATTGTTTGGGTAACATGATGGGGGCGATGTATCCCAATGAAGAAAAATGAGTATCCAAATGGTAATTAACAACATCCCTAGTGTCTAAGATGTTTTTTTCAAAATGAAAAACATGATCATTAAAGATAAATCATCATGGGATGGTGTTTTTTGTGATTTTTGTTTCTAGCTACCATATATGTCACATGTGTGACACATTACTAACCATAAAGGGGCATGTTGACATGGAAATTCTACAAGTAGAGTGGAATTCCAACCATAGCATTCTTTTTTACTAATCCTAAAGGGAGCAATCAATATCTACACTAAAAACAATGAAGGTTGGTTGCAGGTTGTAGTCCCATAGTAGAATAAATAACATATACCACTAATGGTAGTGGTACCTATTGTCAAGATTCTTCTAGTGAACTACCTAGGGTGGGAATCTGGCAAACTATAGCTAACGTAGTATGGAACTCTGGAAGAATTTGGAAATGGTGATTGTAGTATCCAAATGTACAGATGATTTGTACACAATATTTGTTTCATGCCTTCGTAGATCCCTTTACGAAAACTAGGGAAAAACCCAAGTGGATGTTGCCAATGAGAATTTGGTATAATGGGGTTATCACTGGTGGGAGAAGAGGGTTCCTTAAATTTGGAATTGTGGGGTATATAACTGTGGCATGGTCATTGAAATTCCATGGGGCATAAGAGGGTTGGAACCCAAACGTGATTATTAGCTTGAGTGGTCATACTTAAAATAGGGGTATCAATTTCACCTACTTTCATTCCACCCAACCCCCAGTAAAGTAAACAAACTTTGAAATATTTGGTAAAATGATAGGCACTCCTAGTTCTGTGACACCTACTGTAGAGGTATGCAGAGGTGCAATCAAGTTAAAAACTAAAAGGGAGGATCTTGTGAGCAAATGAAAAGTTGAAGTGGGTGAAAGATACCATATTATTATCCCAAGGTAAACCATAAAAGAGTAAGTTCTACGATCACTAGATGACTAACAATCCCTAGTGGTGGAAAGAAGAATGGAATCTAGGAAATGGGGCTTACAAAATTAGGGATTTGATTGATAGTATCGATTGGAAGAGATGGGATCTTAGGAGTATATGATGAGCTTGATAACCAATATAGATCCATCTTAACCATGGATCTAGAAATATTTGAGAGGGATCAAATCTCTTAAGGTGAAAGCCCTTTTTATAATGCAAAACTTTTTTTTTGTGTAAGGGTTCGACTTTCATTACTTCAGAAAAAATAGTACAAAGGAAGTGGCTTTGTGCTACCATTATACTCGAGGGGAAACCAAACCAGTAGCACAAGTTCACGATCTTGGTATTACATTGTCTTTGTTTTATTATTGCATTAAAAAAAAAAAAAAACTATGAGGCTAACTATAGGCTCGCAAACTTATCATTTCTAAATTTTTTTTGACAAAATTGGAGAATATTCTTGTCATCCCAAAGAGCTATTCCTGTAAGCTATGGAAAGAAAACCACTTTTAGCATTGAGTTGAGACTGACTTGGACAAATATGTAGAAAACCACTTAATACTTGATGCCAATGTAAGGCACGTTGGGCGTTATTACTTGGTCAGTCCCTCCTCATTGCCTCCTCATTCCAAGTTGTGAGCAAGAACTTGAGTGAGTGAAGAATGCATCATAAGCTAACCAAGAAGCATTGTTTCAAATATTAGAACCATATTCGACACAACCAGTACCAAACCCTTGACCATGTTGGCACCGCATAGAGCATACTTGAAATGAAATTGAGCTATTGTGATGCCTAGGAGGACTGCTTGAGTGCTTGAGAAGCAGAAATTGAGCAATTGACAAACATCGAGGCTCCAAATTTGACAAAAGAAGCTTTAAAGCAAGAGCTAGTGTGGCCAGAAGGTGGATGGATTTCAGGAGAGCCTCCACACCGTGATGAAACAAGAAATCATGTGAGACAGGTGAAACAACACTATCATGTGAGCAGACTAGCTTAGTCCTTAGAGGAACCAAGAAAATTATGTTGGGATGAGAGTGCCCTACACCAAATGAAAAGCAACCACAATTTGTCATGTCTGTGAGACCAATAGATAGCCACTGCAGGTCCAACTGGGAATGCATGAACATTGAAAAGAAGATCAGAATGGCTACCAACTATTTGCATTTCGGATCTCAGACATAGGGTGGCGAGTTGATGGTCAACTTGTTGAGACATTTCCAGGAGAAAACTACATTGCCAATTAGTTGTATTCTCATGCTTACATTCGTGGAGGCTTACCTTGTTATGATGAGTTTCCATAATGATTTTTCACACTATGGTTTACTTGCACATGATGATGGTGATTGTTCACAGCATATGTAAATTTAACGACCTGTACCTACCCTTGCACATTGTTGCATGCCCATCCAGGTGGTCTATGGATCGAAGGCTATTCATAATTATCATGACATAAGAGTTAGATCAACACCTGCAATGGGGTTTTAAAGTGCAAAACTTAAAAATTTGGCACCTCCAAAAATTTCTCCATTCAAAATTAACCCTAATAAAAGGGTCAAAATGTACAATAATAATACTTGAAGTGCTATAAAAATAATAATTTATTTTTTTAATTACTTTATGTAATATATAGACATTTTATTATTATTAATAGTAGTAGTAGTATGTTAAACGATATACAATATGTAAATTGCTCACATTGAAATAATTTAGTTAACATGAGCATTGAGATATTGTATTTATGGATTACATTTTTCCACATTAAAGTTTTTTTTTCTATTAATACATTTTTAAATACATTTCAATATTACTTAATTTTATATATTGAAATATTTATTTATGATATACATTGAATTTTTAATTATTATTAATATTTTTTAAATGTTATATTTTTTTGTTTGTCAAGTTGTCTAAATTCTCTAGGGATTACTTCAGGCTTGACTTGTGGCTTGAGAAATTGCGACCTAGGGGCATTTAAGCCAACAAAATCACCTAGGGATCGCACCCGCCCTAGGCTACACCCACCCTTAACATGGTTGGATCTTTTCCCACAAAGTTTCGAACCGGTGACCTTCACATCACGTAGTGACGTAACAATGCACCCCATCACCATTTATTCTACACCTCATGGGCTTAAATGTTCCATATTAATTTTATATTAAGAATTGAATTAATTGTACATCTCCCTCTTATTACTATTATAAGTAAGGAATTGCATCTTTTTACTTTCAATTACTTCTTTGTACATTGAAATATTTGATTGTGGTTCATATATATGCATATATATTCATGTTTTTTCTAAAGTTGATATCAAACTAAATTAGTTAACATGAATATTAAAATGGTTTATTTACGTATCCAATTGAAATATAAAAATATAAATAATATCAACTTTATTTGTTTTTTAATTACTTTAAAATAATTTTGAACGCTGATATAAAATTATTTTATTTCATATAGACATGGAAATATTTTATTCATAGTTGAGAGCGAGAGTGAGAGTGAAATATGCTTACCATGTCTCCTTTGTATTTGGTTGTAATATCAATAACTAATAAAAGTACACTTAGAGTAGGACTAGGTTTTATAATATTTTGAAGTAAAACTATCAAAATATGTATCTCTATTTTTTATTTTGATTATAGGTGATATTATTTTTTAATTTAAAAAAATCATATTTTTATTTTAAAATAGACACATGTTGAGCATGGACAAAATTATACATCCCCTCCGTGTTGTAGAATGAGCTCCTTGGCTCAACAAGCATAATTAAAGTGAAACTATGTTTTAAATACTTTTAAATAGAACTCACCAAATATATATATTTGTTTTTTATTTTTATCATAGCCAACATTATTTTTTAATTTAAAAATACTTTGTTTTGTTTTAAAATTGACATATGTCTACTCCATGTTGAACATGGATGGAATTATACATTGCGCTCATATTGAATTGTAAAATAAACCTCTTAGCTCAATGAAGAAGTAATTAATACCTAAAAAATAATCCTATTGAATTAACATAAAATATTACCCCATAAAATGACCTAAGCTCAATGTAAAATTCTTCAAAGTACCTAGACCCCTCTTAACATAAGATGGGATCTATTGACTAAGCCCTACGAAAAGTAAAATGTTATCTATATTAGTAAATGGTTGAAGGTCATAATGTGTTAAGTAACTTATAAGGACCATTAAATAGGAATATCAAGTGTACTTGGACACAAATTTACACATTAAAATTTTTCAAAATATTTTCCTTATTTTCTAAGGTCTAAAATCTATATCCATCCGTTATATTTTAAAAGTGTTTTTAGAACCTAGATTGTGAGACAATTGTTTTCATATTTGAATAGCCAAAATTTTGAATAATAAGCCTTTCCCAAAATAATTTTTTAAGCCTATATTCTGAGCGGATTGTTTTCATTTTTGAATAATGAGCCTTGCACAATTATGATAATTTTTTAAAATGTCAATGTCAACTCTAAATTTCTCAAAGTTTAAATCCAAAAAACTATTGTATTTCAAAAATAGTTTGTGTGTGTTCGAAGTTAGAAAGAAATAGGGCCATATATGAAATTAAAAGTTTATAAAATTATTAGGTCCTCCCACCAGATTCACTAATAAGCTCCAATCTCATCGAGTCGGCATTCCATTTTGCTCAAATCCCACATCATGTGTCTAAATCTTTATCAAAAGCTAAGCACTTAATGAGAATTAAAGGTCAAATCCACTCATATGTTGAATGCTAACGGCCGAGATCCAACAATCTCACTTCATTTTGGCTCCACCAGGTGCAAGCTCATTTTCATTTAATATTTTGAGCAGGCATGATTCAGAAATGTTATACCATAGCTTCAACACTACCTCCAATTTCCAATATGGCAACAAGAAGCTCTAGTGCAACAAGTATTATAACTTTACAAATAAAATGACACTCACATTTTCATGTGAATATTGTCTTAACACTTTGTTCATCTCAATTCAATGTAAACAAAAGCATACTCCAAATAGCGAAAGCAAAAAAGGTAGACATTGTCCATGGAAAAACTATTGTTCCCTTACCGGAAATTTGAATATAAATGTCATGGTGTTCTTGACGTAGTCAGTTGCAAAGGTAAATTACAGCTTTTAGCTGCCCTCTCTGATTATCCAAAATCTGTAAGGTTATTAAAACAATTGTAGTTGGAATGAGTGCTCTCTTAAAAAGCCAAAAAGTTATTGTCACCTCGCATCATTGAAAGACGTGTAGATTCCCTTGGATGATGTTTTTGATATATTTATTACGGAATCTCACAAATTCTAAAGGCTAACCATTAACAAGTGCAAAGATTTGGAGCAGGGCCACCCATTATTATGTCACTAATTTATGGCAGTGATAGAGTTTGGAGTAATATTTTTGTCTTTGCAAAAATATTTAAGAAAAATGTTTTTTACATTGTTCACCTTATATTTAAACGCTTGCGAATTGCAAAATTACTATTCTCGCCGCTGCCACTAAGGTTCCAAAGCCCAAGGGAATACATCAGCCTATGTGGAAAACATTATTTCATGCCTCAAAATTGCCAATACACGACTCGACTTGTCTTATTCTTGGTCGAGTCTTAAGGGCGATTGCTTTGCTTTAGTTATGTTTTAGTCGGGCTGGCCTCCATTACGGCCTCCATTACGTTTTAATAGGGCTTGCCATTAGCCTGTGAAAAGACAAAGAGACATTTTATTTATTAGTATAGATTTATTTTAATTATTGATCTAACATGAGCTTGTTAAGCTGTCTTTAAGTTTTTCCAACCGCTGCTAATAATCATTGAAGTAAACTACAGTTATTTCTTTCATTTACTGAAACCAACTGCAGTCATTCTCTTTAATTACGGAAATCAACTACAGTTAATTAATTTTTTGTTGGGAGCTTTTCGAGTGGTCTATTACTCCCTCCGCAATTCTCTACCATGATTTGTAGAACACTTGACACATAGCCAACAAAAGCTTGATGGAAGCATGGCTATAAATACTTATGTTTGGTCCTCAAGCTCACTAACTCAATCCCCTTCAGTCTTACACCAGCAAGTTAGAGTGAGCGGAGCTTGGAAGTGCCACACTGAGATTTTGGGTGAATTTTGTAAATCTAAAAAGAGTGTTTGCAAAGCTGTTTGTCTCTGTCTTTCCGTTTTGACTGTTACTCTGTGCTTCAATTGCCTTTGGTATCTTTCAAATGTTGTGAAGTGCAGATGTATCGTGTAAGGACCCCAATATGGGCAAAATCCGAGATGTATTTCCAAGTTATGATGCCTGATGGTATGAACACGGAACATTCAATTAAAGATACATCATCCGGAGAAATTGATACATCATTTGGGGAAATTGAAATTGAAAGAATTCCTGTGCCTGTATTTGATTCCTGTATTTGATTTGGTGCCTGTATTTGATCATCTCTAGGATTTTAAAGAAGTCCAAGAGGCAAGAGCTCCTTTAATAAATAAAAATAAAAATAGAAAATAAATAAATAAATAAAAATAAAAATAAAAATAAAATAAAATAAAATCAAATATAAAATAAAAAATTAAATAAAATAATAAATAATAATAAAATAAAATAATAATAATAATAATAATATTACTATCACATAATATTGAAATCCCTATTGAAATACTAACTATATTTCAAACTTGGAAACACATTTTTCACACAATGTACGATAAAAATAAAACTACAAACTAGGTATTGAAGAGACAACTCACGAATTAGGTGTTGAATAACATAAACTTGTGCTCAATAGAGGCAACTACAGCTATGTCCACCATATAATTAATTAGACAATTGTAAAATTAAACTCTATGTTGGTGCATTCAGATGATATCATAGCATAAATCCTCCTTGAAAGTTAAACATTAAAAGTGACAGCATTATTCAATGTTAACTATCGTCATAATAACTTAAAAACTAAATTATAGCATAATTGATTGATCATTATGTGATAAAAATCTGTGGGTATGATAAGTGATAAGATCACCAACCTACCAGTAAATTTTTTTGATACTTTTTAATTTCTTTAACACATTCAGTAAACTTTCTATTACTTCCATAAATGTTTTTTTAAGTCGTGTCAATTCAATTTTCCATATAAACTTGAAACCCTTATTTTCTTAGTTAACATCTTTAATAAGGCTAAGGCTATTGTATCTGTGTTCTTTTGGTTAATACCTTGTTAACCAATATTTTGATTTTATTTGTGATTGGGAAAACCAAAACCAAACCTCTGTTCGGGCACAACCAATGAGAAGGACCTCCTCTCTCAACAAACCACTTCTCCATCATAAAATAATAAATCAATGTAAAAAGGAATTGCCCATAAAAATAGGGAACAATGCTAACCAGACTAGTTTCACTTTTTATTTTTCTATATATAAAAACCATGAAAGTATACGCATTTTCCTAAATTTTGAGATAGAAAATGTTTTATATTATCCCATTCAATTTCAAGTTGATATCAATACCTCCCCTTACGCGTATCTAGCGATAGCGACATATTTCAATTTTCAGGTTTGTCACTTTATTCTTCGAGAAAATGGGTCCCTTTCTTACGTCCATCCTAATTGCCTTCTTCTCATAAGTCAATATGCTATAAAGTTTATTGTAATTATTACATTCATTGTTTTGAAATTGTTGTAAGTCAATATGCTATAAAGTTGATTCTAAATATTACAATCATTATTTTGAAATTGTTGTATATAATGTCGTTTTTTTTGGTGTAATGAAGGATGAACATTAATATAAATTTGGGATATAGAGCATAAACTTAAAATCAAACCCTATATCAAAATACAAATGGATGTAAAACAATATATGCACAAAATGTAAGCTAAAACCTAATAAGCAATACCGACCTAATGTAATAAACAGTGTAAATTGAAACTAAATGTAATTGTAACTCAAATATTATAAACTATATAAACTAAGTGTGGGAAAAAATATAATTATATTAAACCTTAATATTCAAATGTAATATGCCAAATCTTAATAAGTAAAAACTAAATAGAATGTGTCAAATTATATTAAACCTCAAAAGAAAATGTAATTGCTAAAATGCAGTAAACCTGAACTCAAGTAATTGCTATTTTTTAGTTTTGCTTAATATTAGTTTAAGTTAATAATATAATATAAATGTTTTAAGTTATATATACATAGATGTTTTTAGTTTGGTTAATATTAAGGTTTACTTTTATAAATAAATATAATATATATGGTTTTAAGTTTATATAGATAATTATAAATGTTTCCCTAGAAAATTTAGTATTTACCATTGAGGTTTAAGTTTAATAAAGTAAAATAAAGATAATAATAAATATAATAGGATGTTTTTTTAGAATTCTATAACAAAATTTTTATATTAAGTTTTAATGATATAATTTTTTAAGGTTTTAATATTATGCTTATAATAATAATATATTTAGTTTATATTATTATGTTTACATAATTAGGATTATAATATTAATTATGTTAATAATTGTACTATACTTTTAATTTTAATAATTTATATTAATTTTTTAAGTTTTAGAGTTATATTATTAAATTAGGTTATAATATTAGGTTTAGGTTTAATAACTATAATAGTATTTTTCTAAATGTTAATTTTAATATTATGTTTATAATATAAATTTAGGTTTAAATATTAGATTTTAGTATTAGGTCTTATATTAGATTAATCATGGTTAACAATGATAGGTTTGATAAGTTAATTACATTTACTAATGTGGTTGATATACTCTAATAGGCTTATGGTTAACAATGATTTGTCATGGTCAACCATGTTCAACAAGGGTCAAATATGGTTAACCATTATCATCTAAGGTCAACCATCACCATCAAATATGGGTTTATAATATTTGTTATTTTTGTTTATTAATCCCTTGGATTTATAATATTAATCCCATGTGTTTATAATATTATTACCTTCAGTTGATTAATCACTTGATTTTATAATATTAATAATCCCTTGTTAATCCATTACGTTTATAATATTAATCCCTTGGGTTTGTTAATCTATTGGGTCTATAGTATCATGATGTTGAGATGATATAGAAATTTTTCCAACATTGTATTGTGACAAACATTATCTCAATGTGCCAATTAATCTAATAATGATTGTCAAAATCTTACATTACATTACAATTTATTCAATGTCGCAATGTGACATTACAAAATTGAGGTTTAATACGAGGGTTTAAAATATTAGAGTTTATAATATTGGTTTTATAATCTTAGGGTTTAATATTGGGTTTATAATTGGTTTAATACTAGCGCCTTAGGTTTATAATCCATTGAGTTTATAATATTAATCTTAGGTTTATAATCCCTTGGGTTTATAATATTAATCTTGGGTTGCATATTCCCAGGGTTTAATATTAATGCAATTGTTTATAACATTAATTCTAGTATTTAATATTAATTTCTTAGGTTTATGATATTAATCCATTGGGTTTATAATATTGATCTCTTTGTTTTATAATATTAATAATCCCTTAGGTTTATTAATACCATAGGTTTATAATATTAAGACATTAAGTTTATTATTCTCTTAGGTTTATAATATCGTGATGTCGGAATGGTACA
Organism: Pinus taeda; assembly: GCA_000404065.3. Lineage (NCBI taxonomy): Eukaryota > Viridiplantae > Streptophyta > Pinopsida > Pinales > Pinaceae > Pinus > Pinus taeda. The sequence continues at coordinate 9,714 of APFE030195146.1, read as the reverse complement.
TAAATATGTCAAATATTGCATTGTGACAAACATTGTCTCAATGTGACAATTAATATGATAATGATTGTCACAATGTGACATCACAAAATTAAGGTTTAATATCAGAGTTTATAATACTAGGTTTCTAATATTGAGTTTATAATAATGGGTTTAATATCAATGCCTTAGGTTTATATTCCCTTGAGTTTATAATATTGATCGCTTAATTTTATTGATCCCTTGGTAACATTAATGGTCATTTGGGTTTATTAATCCCTTTGATTTATAATATTGATAACTTGTTGGGTTTATATTATTAATCTTGTTGGTTTATTAATCCATTAGTTTTATAATATTAATACCTTCGATGATTAATCACTTGATTTTATAATATCAATAATTCATTGGCTTTATTAATCTCTTGGGTTTATGATATTAATATTAAGGTTTATTAAATTAATGTTGTTATATCCTTTGCGTTTATAATATTAATATTAGGGTTTATTAAATTAATGTTGTTTTATCCCTTGGGTTTGTAATCCTTTGGGTTTTTAGTATTAATCACTTTGGTTTATAATATAGATCCCTTGGGTTTATTAATGTAAGGGTTCTTATTCCTAGGGTTTAGTATTATTCATAAGGTTTATAATATTAATCCTTGGGTCTAACACATGTTTATTTTAGGCCTTGCAATATTTTTTTTAGGGTTTATAATACCAAAGGGATTAATATGTTTCATTATGACAAATATTGACTACATATGAAAATCAATCATGATCAACCGTGGTGCAAAATCGCATAGTGAGAAAGATTGTCTCAACATGAAAATCAACCATGTTTGGCCATGATAATTCTAGGTTTTACAACATATTTATCTTTGGGTATTTAGAAATTGGGTTTATAATATTCATTCATTGGGTGTAATATTATTGCCTTGGGTTCATAGCCCTTTGGGGTTTTATACCCCAAGGGACTGTATAGTCAACCATAGTAAGCCATGTTTATTTTAGGGTTTATAATATTTATTTTAAAGTTTATATACCTTAGGTTTATTATATTAATCCATTGGATTTAATATTATTCACATGGTTTTATAAAACATTGGGGTTTCAGGGTTTATAATATTTATCCCTCATTTAATATTATTCCCTTGGGTTTATTAATCTAAGGGTTATTATTCCTAGGGTTTAATAATATTCATAGGGTTTATAATATTAATTATTGGGTTTAATATAAATCCCCTTGGTTTATAATCATGGTAAACCATGGTCCAACATCACATTGTGAGAAGCCCCAAGAGTTAGCTCAATCGGTCAAATCAAGTGCCTCGCCAATGGGAGGTCACAGGGTCGAATCCCGAAAGCTCTTGGGGTTAGGTCAGTAAATAGGCTGAGGGGTGTTGATGCCCTTTGGGTGGCATCCGCTCAGAGATTTAAACCCCTGGACGTAGCGGCTACCCACTGACCAGGGTATCCGTGAACCAGCAAGTGAAAAAAAAAAACATCACATTGTGACAAAGATTTTCTCAATATGAAAATCAATCATCGTCTAATGTTGCATTATGACAAAGATTGACTACACATGAAAACCAATCATGGTAAATCATGGTGAAACGTCGCATTGTGACAATGATTGTCTCAATATGAAAATTAATGATGGTCAACCATAATAATTCAAGGGTTTACAATATTTATCTTGGGGTTTATATACCTTGGATTTATAATATTATTCCTTTGTGTGTAATATTGTTCCCTTGAGTATAAAAAATTTCTTGTGTTTATAATCCCTTGGGTATTTATTATTAATCCGTTGGGTATATTATTCTCGTGGGTTTAAAATATCAATCCCTTGAGTTTATCAATCTAAAGATTCATATTCCTAAAGTGTAATATTATTCATAAGGTTTATAATATTAATTCCCAGGTCTAATATAAATATCTCGTAACCATCATTAAGAAAAAACATAAATTTATATTTTTAATAAATAATAAAATAATTAATCAATGGATTAAATATATTATTAAAATGATAAATAATAATAATAATATAATAATAAAATACATAATAATTATTATTATTATTTAATTAATGTTATTTATTATAAGTAGTAGTTGTGGTTGATGAATTAATTATTAGTATTAAGATTTATTAGTTAATAATTATAATTGAATACAATGAACCTCATAAGAAAATAGTTAATATTAATTAATAATAATAATAAAATAATATTAATAAGAATAATAAATAATAAATAAAATAGCCAATAACATTAATTATTTTAAAAATGGTTTATATTATAATTGAATTATTAATATGAATTAATAAATTATTTTTATATAATAATAATATTTTTATTGGTAAAGTTATATTTTTAATATTATTATGTTCATTATTATATATTTATTAATATGAATATTAATTTATAATAACATTTGATTTATTTTTGAGTTTGGTAATTTTTTTAGGTTTTTTAGTATAACTTTTGGTTTATAATAAAATCCTCTTGGTTATTAATCTATGGTTATTCCTAGGGTTTAAAATTATTCATAGGGTTTATAATATTAATCCTTGGGTCTAATATAACTCCCCTTGGTTTATAATCATGGTGAACCATGGTCCAACATCACATTGTGACAAAGATTTTCTCAATATGAAAATCAACCATGGTCCAATCTTGCTTTATGACAAAAACTCACTGCATATGAAAATCAACCATGGTCAACCATGGTGCACATCGTATTGTGACAAATATTGTATCAATAAGAAAATCAACCATCGTCAATCATGATAATTCTAGTGTTTACAATATTTATCTTGGGGTATATACACCTTCAGTTTATAATATTATTCCTTTGTGTGTAATAGTATTCCCTCAGGTGTAAAATTATTCTCTTGGGTTTATAATACCTTGGGTTTTTAGTATTAATCTCTTGGGTTTATTAATCTAAAGATTCATATTCCTAGGGTGTAATATTGTTCATAGGGTTTATAATATTAATCCTTGGGTTTAATATAAACCCCTTGTGTTTAATTAATTAACAATAATAAATAATAATATAAAAAACAATATTTTATAATTTTTAATAAAAGTAATTATTTAATTAGTTGTTATTATTATGTAATAATAATTAATTAATTAATGTGTGACTATTATTAAATTAACAATATGATTAATACATAAAAACCAGGTTAAGCCATATACATCATTTTGGTGCCCTCAACCCACCCAAATGGGAAACTGGATCTGTTGGCCACCTCAAATTGTTATAAGCCATATAATAGCAAAAATGAATGAGTCTATCTATCCATTCTTAATAAGCTTCGCAGCAAAAAATACTAGATCTATGCCAGAAAGTCATGAAAACTAACAAGAAAATAGAGTGCTATCTTCTGAAAACAAACATGATAAACAACAAAGAGAAACTAAGTTTTCAATCTTCCACAATCTCATGAATTTCTGCCGCGTCCCTCTTTGCTGGAGTAAGCTTCTTCAGCTATTGTTGGATTTCATCCAGCTTACTGTCTTGCATAATCATTATGATCTAGAGGTTCTTCATTTCCTTCTTCATATTAGGCATACCCTGGGCCGACTCCGCCATTTCTCCTTCTACTTGCTCCAGCGCTTTGGCGAGTAGGCGCTTTAGCACCCAGTAAACATGCAGAGCCTATTTGTATAAAGTCATTCGTCCTCTAGTCGCATCTGGGATGAGGTTACCCCATTCTTCCATTTTAAGCTCTGAATCTTCTTCCATTACATTTCTTCCAGTTCCTGAATGAGCCTGTGAATATCCTCATCTATGCCTTCTCTGTATGCCCTCTCAGCCTCTTGCACATTTTTCCCCATAGTTCTTCGACTACGTCTCTGAGGAGCAGGCGTAGAGGTCGCTGGATTATTACGTCCGGTCTGGTTATGGCGGCCTCTTCCACCACGCCCCCTACCTCGTCTAGGACGTGCCATTTTTCTCCTTACCACCACCTATTTACCATGGCCAACAACAAAAGTTAGATTCTCTGCAATTGCTTTTGTACCCGTTTCTTGAGTTCCCTTCTCCCCAATTTTTCCCTCCCAATCCAAGTTCTCCCGATGGGCTGGCTACTCCTAGGCTTTCCTCCTCTTGGTCTTGACAAATGAGTGTTATTTGCAGACTTCTCTATCTCCCAGATTGCTTGTTTATTCTCCTCACGTTGCCCCTGTGTGCAACACTTGCATAATCCCAGTAGGCCTTTACCTTGGTCTTCACAATTCCTTCTCATGCTAGACCCTTCCTCTGCATTTTTCATCTTTCCACTCTCGACCTCCTTACTGTGAGCTTCAAGGGATACTTCCAGCTCTTGCATACTTCTCCCTCTCTCTGCTACTCCTAGCTCTCCTCCCTCTTCCATCCTACTATCTAAGATAAGAAAAAGCACAAGATTTGGCTTTGCAGAAACATACCCGGACCTTTGATCAGCCTTAGAAGAAACCAATTTGCGTTGTGCTCCTGCCGTCTCCTTCCTTCGCTGCATAATGATCTTACTTGCACCCTTCGCAACCCTTATTAGCCACCTCATGCCTATCCAACATCCCATCATTCTTCTGCCGTCGATTCCTGCTGTCTCTTCACCCACTCCCCTACCACCTCTATTCCTCGGGATTCTATCCTGCGTGCATGTTGCCCCCGCATCCTATTGTATTATGGGAATGTTAGGTGGCTGGGCTTGCCCACCTTTCCCCTTCATGATCCTTTCCCACATCTTATCCCGATCTCTCACCCCGATCAAGGGAACAATATGATTGCTTTTATTATTATATTACTATAATAATATAAATATATAAAAAACAATATATATTTTAATAAATAATAATAAGAAAAATTTAGTAATTAAATTTATAATTAAATGAATAAGATAATTATTGAACAATCAATATAATAATAATTAAGGCAGTAAAAATAATTATATAAAATGGTTATAATAATAATTTATTTACATTATAATTAATTATTAATAATTATTATTAGAGTCAAAAGAATAATTATAAATAATAATAATAATAACTTTAGGTAATAGTGGTTTTTTAATCTTATATATATAATTAATAAATATGAATATTAGTTTTATAATTAACGTTATATTTTATATCATTAATGTTGGTTGTGGTTGGGTTTATAATATTAACAATTTTTAGGTTTTATTAACTTTTAAGGCTTATAATATTAATAATCGTGTGGGTTTATCAATCACTCGAGTTTAAAATGTTATTTTTTAGGACTTATTAATCCCATGTGTTTTTAATATTGATTCTTTGGGCTTGTTGATCCTTTAGGTTTATAATATTTATCCCTTGGGTTTACTAATTCATTGAACTTATAATAATAAACACTTGTATTTATTAGTTGCTTTTCTTTTAAGTTTTATAATATTTATTTTAGGATTTATACATCTTAGGTTTATAATATTTATTTTAGGGTTTATATACCTTAGTTTCATAATATTAATCCCTTGGATTTAATATTATTCCCTTGGATTTAATACTATTCCTTAGGTATATAAAACGTTGGGTTTTAGGGTTTGTAATATTTATCTTAGGATTTATATACTTTGGGTTTATAATATTCATCCCTAGTTTAATTTTATTCCCTTGGGTTTATAATCCCATGGGTTTTTAGTGTTAATATCTTTGTTTTATAATATCAATCCCTTTGGTTTATTAATCTAAGGGTTTTTATTCCAAGGGTTTAATATTATTCATAGGGTTTATAATATTAATCCTTGAGTCTAATATAAATCCTCTTGGTTTATAATCATGGTCAACCATGGCCCAATGCCATATTGTAACAAAGATTTTCTCAATATGAAAATCAACGATGGTCCAATGTTGCTTTATGACAAAGATTGACTACACATGAAAATCAATCATGGTCGACCATGGTACAACGTTGCATTGTGACAAAAGATTGCCTCAATATGAAAATCAACCATGGTCAACCATGATATTTTAGGGTTTACAATATTTATCTTGTGTTATACATACCTTTTGTTTATAATATTATTCCTTTTTGTGTAATGGTATTCTCTTGGGTGTAATATTACTCCCTTGGGTTTATAGTATTAACTTGTCCTGACGATGAACCACACTGGTTGGATCGAAACATGTTGACAAATGAAATATCATGTGATTTACGCTGAAAAATCTCTCATAAACTTGATATGGATCACAGAAACCTCAATTCAACAGTATTAATCCCTCAGGTTTATTATTCTTGTTGGTTTACATTATTAATCCTTTGGGTTTATTAATCTAAAAGTTTATATTCCTATGGTGTAATATTGTTCTTAGAATTTATAATATTAATCCTTGTATTTAATATCAATTCTTTAGGTTTAAATAATTAAATATAAATTAAAAGAAAAAAACAATATTTTAGTATTAAAATAAATAAATTAATTAATAAATATTTTTATAATTAATAATAATGATTTAATTAATTGTTATTATATGTAATAAAATAAATAAATAAATTAATTAATTATTAATAAATATTATTCAAATTAAAGTACAATTGTTATTATTATTAACTATAAATAATAGAGTAAATAAATAAACAATATTTATATTTTTTAATAAATTATAATAATTAGTATTAATATTTATTAATGAAATTATATTAAATTTATTAGAAATAATATTGCAATAAAACTAATTTTTTTTAAATATTAATAATAACTTATTTACATTATAATAATTATTATAAATTAATAATTTATATTTAAATAATATTAATAATACTATTAGTATAATAATAATATTTTATTTGTAATATTTATTTTTTTAATATCATTTTTATTTTTATTATTATATATTTATCAATATCAATATATTTTTATAATAATATTAGACTTATTATCCATTAATGCTATGGTGGGTTATAATATTAATATTCATGTGGTTTTATCAATCCCTTAGGTTTAAAATATTAATGTCTTGGGTTTGTAAATCCCTTGTATTTTTAATATTGACCATTTGGGTTTGTTGATAATTTAGGTTTATGATGAAAAGTAATCTTGGGTAAGCCCAAAATCCCTTTTCATGTAAAAATCTCAAACCTGGGCTTGTGGGTCTAGGTCCAATCGGAAGCGTTTTAGGGTTTTAAGCCTTTTTATTTTACAACGTGGATCTATATTAAATATCACCCATCTCCTTAATGGGATTCTAAATCACCATTGCAATCATTAATATAGGCGTAAGGTTTGAAAACCCACGCCATACACAACAATATATGGGTTTAAAATTAATACAACCGCCCCTATAAACCTCGGCAGTCCACAGCTACGTCCAACTCCGATTCAACACGTTCTCCGCTGCTCCGATCCAACTAATCTGAAATCATAGATCGGCCAGTTCAATGTCACCGATCCGATCCGACCCCAATTGGAAATCCGATGCGATTGCAATCGGAAATTGCTAATTGGAGTTTGCAATGTGACTCTCGATTCGGCTCTTCAAAGTTTCGATCCAATCTAATTGGATCTCGAATTGGCTTTTAAGACAAGGCTTTTTATTCCATGCTCTGTGTTTTTTTCAAGTTTCGCCTTGGTTCCTTATGTAGAGGCTTTACACAATTAACCATAGATTTATGCAATCGACCTCTCCATATTTATTCTCTATGCCAACGAAGTTTCATTTCCACGCCAGAACATGTTCAACCTGCTCAAACCAGATCTTCCTCTGCGCTGCACGCTGTCTTCAACAAACAATCACCTATAACAGATACATGATATTTGGATCGCCATCGATCCTGAAGTGATCGATGGTCGATTAACAAGCTCAAAATATAGAAATTAACTCATTTATATATCTACACAAGCGTACACAACACTAAACATATTATCATATATTATACAGAACAGTTACATACTAAGGCCTTTCAGCCTTAGAAACGAGCTCACGCTCGACTACATTTTACTCACGCAGATTTTCCTCATAAAACAGATCTATCTCACACCCTATCACATTACATTATATAAGAAGCATTAGATAGGAAGGATCGATCAGATCCTCTCCTTATTTTTCTCCAACGAAAGCTCTCCAAAATGCGTGCATGGCTGTTAACAATAGTAAGTCTATCGAGACATATCCGCTTTAAATCCCCTTTAAATCTGTTTTAAAACAAATTTCCCTTATTTTCGCCTTTGATTCAGCTCCTATGATCCACGTACTCTTCACCCTTCTTTGGATTATTATTTAATTAAGGAGGAGTTAGATGCTCCTGCATCAGACTCCCGAGGTACAAAATTTTTATGACCTCCTGGTCATATACTTCTCCTTATCTTTAGCAATTCTAACCACTGTGTTTCTTCAGTGGAACTGCCTTCATGATCTTCTGTGAGCTGCAACCAACCTCTGCAGTAACAGTCTCCTCTGTTACACGATACCTCACCAAGCCCTCCTCACTCTGTCTTTTGCCATCCTTCTGGTTCTCTCCTCTGGAACCAATTGAGCACACCTTGCTCTAGGTTGGTGCAAATCTTCTCATCTTCCACTGCACCATCCGCACGACGGTAAGATCATAAACCCTCCAGCTTTAACACAACTGTACCTCTTTCCCCTTCTGCTTGCATTCTTCTTCCTTCTCGCAAGAAATCCTTTCCCTGCTCTGATACCACTTGATGAAAAGTAATCTTGGGTAAGCCCAAAATCCCTTTTCATGTAAAAATCTCGAACCTGGGCCTGTGGGTCTAGGTCCAGTCAGAAGCGTTTTATGGTTTTAAGCCTTTTAATTTTACAACGTGGATCTATATTAAATATCGCCCATCTCCTTAATGGGATTCTAAATCACCATTGCAATCATTAATATAGGCATAAGGTTTGAAAACCCACGCCATACAAAATAATATATGGGTTTAAAATTAATACAACCGCCCCTATAAACCTCGGCAGTCCACATCTACGTCTAACTCTGATTCAACACGTTCTCCACTGCTCCGATCCGACTAATTTGAAAGCATAGATCGGCCAGTTCAATGTCACCGATCCGATCCGACCCCAATCTGATGCGATTGCAATCGGAAATTGCTAATCAGCGTTTTCAATGTGACTCTCGATTCAGCTCTTCAAAGTTCCGATCCAATCTAATTGGATCTTGAATTGGCTTTTAAGACAAGGATTTTTATTCCACGCTCGGTGTTTTTTCGAGTTTCGCCTTGGTTCCTTATTTAGAGGCTTTACAAAATTAACCATAGATTTATGCAATCAACCTCTCCATATTTATTCTCTATGCCAACGAAGTTTCAATTCCACACCAGAACATGTTCAACCTGCTCAAACCAGATCTTCCTCTCCGCTGCACGCTGTCTTCAACAAACAATCACCTATAACAGATACATGATATTTGGATCGCCATCGATCCTAAAGTGATCGATGGTCAATTAAGAAGCTCACAATATAGAAATTAACTCATTTATATATCTACACAGGCGTACACAACACTAAACATATTATCATATATTATACAGAATAGTTACATACTAAGGCCTTTCAGCCTTAGAAACGAGCGCATGCTCGAATACATTTTGGTCATGCAGATTTTCCTCACAAAAAAGATCTATCTCACACCCTATCACATTACATTTATATAAGAAGCATTAGATAGGAAGGATTGATCAGATCCTCTCCTTATTTTTCTCCAACGAAAGCTCTCCAAAATGCGTGCATGGTTGTTAACAATAGTAAGTCTATCGAGACATATCCACTTT
>APFE030195142.1:698-15187 GCA_000404065.3 Pinus taeda | reverse complement strand
AAAACAAGTTTCGACAATTAGTTTTTTGTTTTGAAGTTTTCATGGCGTATACGCGGGTCTGTTTCATACACAGTCACATCTAGGACCTGTGTATATGCGGGTTTTATATATCCAACCCGCATATATGCTGCAAAAAATTTTTCGACATAAATTCAATCATGAAAATTGAATTAAAATTTTTGAAACCAATCACAAATGAATGCAGGAAGAGTTTAAGGGTTACTTGGTGATTTTAGGAAGATTTGAAAGGTAGAATTCGGCAAATGGGAAAGCTTGCTTCTTTTTCTTCACTCCTTGTGCTCTCAAATCAAATGATAATAATGGTGAGTCAGAAAACTATTTTATAAGCTTTGAAAATGTCAATTTTTTTCAGAACTTGATTTTCTTTTGTCTCATATAACTTTTAACTTGAGAGCTTGGGATGTCGAGAATGGTTTAATTTTTAGTACATTTTGGACATTTTTTTCGACAGTTTCGAGACGGTTCCATGACCATTGACCCGTCATGGCAGGTATCATTTTCTTACTATCATATAGGTTAGGGAAACCATTTTTCCATTGCATTATGCATGCACTAGCCTCCATTTGTCGATACACTTGCCATAGGGTCGATCCCATCATGTTATGGTTCATAAACCATCTTCACTCACCAATTTTTAAATCATGGCATGATGGTAGAGCCATCCTTTTCATGGGAATCGTAGTTAGCACTTCACTGACATTTTTTTCCCATGCTACTTCAATTTGAGTAGGCTCAGGAGTCCTCTGTAGTCCCGCCATGACTTATGCGATGAAGACTCATTCCTCTTTGCTTCTTCACTTCGTTTTGGTGTTATACCCTAGAGGCTCCTTTGTGTTGAGTTGTACTACTGCATTACATTTTGACGATTTGCACCTTTTGGCCTTGAGCCAGCTTCACTTGGACTAGTGTTTAAGCCAACTTTTGACCATGACATCTATGAAATCAAACTTGCATCCCCTTTGACTTCTGCAACTTGACACACCCTGACCCGTGGAAGGAACATACCTTTAAGTATCGTTGACTAGTTTTTGCCTCCCTGCATCGAGCATAGGATTGTTCCAATACCAAGAGCTGGATCATCTATTTCACCGACACTTGTTCTCTCCATTGTACTATAGAGTTATTTTATTCTTTTTCCGGCTTAAAGAAAAAGACAAAAAAATTATATATTCCAAAAAGAGCGGGAACGGGACAATATTTCCATTTATTGTTGGCAGCTAGATTCAGTCGTTTCACCCTTGAACAAAGCACTCAAAACAAAGTCTCCTCCATTTGGGTGGGATTTAGTTTTACTTAGGTATGCCTTAACCTTGTTATTGAGTCAGTTCTCCCCCGATTGGTTATCTCTTCCAATCATATGAAGGGATCGCTCGTGCCTCCTACATGACGAACTTATACAGAGCCATCATATGCTGCCACATAGTCACATTGAGTCGTGATTTTTTTCAAGGGAAGTTAGCCAGAGTCAGCCTCTCTGCGGTGTCCCTTGACTCATTTTCAGTCAGCCATCTTTGGTTGTCAGTGTCATGTCTATCATTACATCAGTTGTATTGGTCCTCTACTCGTGCCAGTTTGAGAAGGTCTCCATTGACTTCTTGCTGGCAAGTCGTGTCCTTATCGACGATGACATCTTGTTCTAAGGATAGGCCTAGAGCCACACCCTGGCACTATTTTCATTATTGATAGGTCACCTTGTGCTCAGCATCGATTAGTATCATGGGTCTTTGACTGAGTGGTTTCCCTTGTGTTCGACATTAGCTTACACAATCACACATTGGGATTCTTGTACTACCTTGGTTTCCATTTGACCCTATTGGTGGATACCTTGCCTCTGTGTCAACTTTCATTATTGGTTGGTTCAAAAGGTTTCTGTCGTGTGCTAGCCACATATTGTGTACGCCAGAAATGTACCTCCGTCGGGTAACTACATCTTCTTCATCTGGTTCCTTCCACATTATCGGCCTATGAGTTACGCTCGTGCTGAATTGATGAGGGATGCCTTAATGCCTTCCTTCTAGCATATCTTTCCCAATCGACTATAACTCATTACTTTGGGGCGAAGATCTAGAGTCCATTTGGCAGTACCTTGGGATTTTCGGTCATTAGTGGTAGATCCTTCGCTATCGATAGTGGGAAACCATCATTTCCTCATGATTGATAGATTCTTACAGGTGTTTGACTCCAACTCATTTGTTCACACTTGTTAGATTGTACTGGGTACCTTGATGCTCATTATCATTATCGGTGAGTAGTCTCGTGTTTGTTAATGGTATACATCAATGACCGGTAATCAAACGATTTCTCACATGGTCGACTTTAAATCATTTATTTCCATGGTGTAGAAATGTACAACGACAGTTGGTAAATACCTCGGGTTGCATCAACATTCATTGGTTCACTTGACAGTTTCTCCTGTTGCTGCTAGTTTATACCACCCCACTTTATATGTTGCAGTAATTCATGGTGACATTGTATATGCTGGCACCTGAGTTTGTAGTGTAGTACCATCTTACTCCATCATGTTCGTTTGGTAATTTTGGGATTAGTATTTGATATGAGTGATCAGATTTATCCTTCGGCATCATTGAAATTTTTATATCTGATATTCAGACATGTACTTGTTCAATCATGATCAAATGATCCATTATGTATTTTCCAGTCTTCTATACATCTATACTTAGTGGATCCACTTGTACTTGATATGCAGACATGCTTTACTTTCCCTGAGCATGGGTATGCCCAACGCAGACAATGTTTCTTTCTAATCTCATTTTGTGGCTTAGAAGACTAAACTCTAGTGATGTCCTTCTTAGTTTTTGATAGGTTTCCTTTCCATGTACCTACTTAATACATTTCAGCCATCATGTACCCATTCTGACCTCATATATTAGGGGGCATCTGTTATAGCTCCAAATCTCACTCTTGATGTTTGTGATGCTACACTCATGGCCTGGGGCAACCCCTCCTTCCAGACCTGGTCCAAATACTTAAAAAACAGTGTTTTACTCCCTGTACGTGACATTGCCCTGAGCTAAATGTGTGTGTACATGGGTATATGTATACCCAACCCATATATATGTATTAAAACACTTTAAAAAATTAAATCTCTTTAATTTTGGGCAATGATCAAAGGTTTTACCTATTGACCACTTATTAGTGCCCGTGGCCCAACTGTTCCCAGTGAACTCCCAACTAAAAAACTACTTTGGAAGAAGTATAAAAAGGCTTCAATGGGAATGCCTAGAGGAGAAGAGAATAGAAAGAAAAATCATTGTTCTAAGATTATCCCTAATCAGGGATGAAGATCCTTGTGCTTCCAACACTTCCCCCATTATAGGAAACCCTTGTTTCCTTGAGTTATGATGTCTTTTCATTAGTTGAGATATCCTCGTGTGAGTCATGGAAGGAGCCTTTCGAAGACTCGGGATTGGACGAATCCGGAGAACGATTCTGCTTGGAGTCTGTGAGAGGAATATTTAGCTGACATCATTCGTTGTTTTACTTTAGTTATCTACAATAAAAAAACATTTGTCTTGTTCTCAAAATCAATCTTCTTCATGCTTATGATGTTGTTATTATAGTTTTCCATATGAAGAGTTGTTTCGATTATATAACTAACTACCTTTCAATATGCTATGAAGTTGATTTCTTTATGATGCTTGCTCCATATACTTGTATGCTTCTTTCAATTGGTTATTTTGCAGGTTGAAGGATCGAAAGGAAATCCAAGAGGGTTTGGACCCTGGCTGGATCTACCAGAATGAAAGACCCCTAGGTGCATCTCTCTTTGTGTAGTTTGCTTATATTAGTATCATGGCTATGTGGAATGCTTGTTTTTCATTGTAGATAACCCTCGCTCTAATAGGGTATTAACCCAAGGCCCTCGGGGACTTTATCCCTCAACAGGGAGTGCTTTAGTGGGAGATTCCATAGATTGAGCCAGGATGGGGATCCCCCCTTCAATACGTGGAATCTCATTATCAAACTCATATTCTACATGCCTAAATATGTATAATTAATCAAGTTGTTACTCAACAACATTGTCAATGTTAGAAGATTCAAGAAAGATCACATCTATAGACAATAAAAAATTCTTATTTAATTCATCATACAAGTGATATGCTTTGGAGGTATTTGAGTACCCCAAGAAGATACATTTTTCACTCCTTACAAAAATTTTGTTTCTTCGTTCCTTAGGTATCAAGCCATAACAAGTTGAACGAAAAACCCTAAAATTCCTCACTGAAGGTATGTGGCCGTAGAACATTTCATAGGGAGTCTTGTTTTTGAAAGAATGAGATGGGCACTTGTTCTTAATATACACCTCACATAGAACTACATCAACCTATAACATTAGCTTTACATTTTTGAAAAACATCATTGAACGTGCCATATTTTAAATTATCTTGTTCATTCTTTAAAAGACATTGTTTTGTTGATGATTATAAGGGACAATTGTTTGATGTTGAATCCCATGCTGGAAAACATAGTTTTCAAATTCATTTGAAGTATATAATTTTCCATTATCAGTACGAATAGAGCCAATATGATATGGTGTATTGTGTTCAATCCATGCATGAAATTTTTTCAAAGTTTCAAAAGCTTCATATGTGTTCTTCAACATATATACCCAACACATTCTAGTGTAATCATTAATAAAATTCATTATGAATTTATTTCCATTTGTAGAAGGAACACACATAGAGTCACACAAGTCAGAATAAATCAGTTCAAACTTTCTATGTCCTATGGAATGAGAATCATGAAATGACTATTTGTTCTGTTCTCCTAGGATACAAGATTCACATTAGTTAAGTTTCCTAGGAATGGTATGAATAATAGTAACACCATTTCTCTTCAATGAATGAATATTGCCATAGTTTAGATCTCCAAATATAGAATTCCATAAGAGAAAATATGGTAGTGTGCCTTCATCATACTAAGAATTATATGTAAAGTTTTGTGCACAAGAAAAGGTTCCTTGCAACTTCAAGAGTCTCCCTTATTCTATCCTAGTAACAATGTGATTTTTTTTATGCTGTTCTCCCCTCAAACTTTCCATCAAATGTGCAAATGGATTTCCCTTGTTGGCATATGTGAGCCAAGGAAAAAAAATCTTGGAAACTATGGGTGGTAGTTAACATCATGCAAAAGAAATTGACGGAGACTAGGTAGTTTGATCTTGATGGTGCCAAGTACAGATGGCTTAAGTTTTGATTTTGCTGCAAAGTAGACTGATCCAACTACATTGTCATTGAATTCTTCACATAAATCTCTCCGAAAGGTCATGTGGTAGGTTTCTCTTGAATCAAGCAACCATCATCTTTCAATGAAGTAAGTGAAGCATTAAAAAAGTCTTCAATTACTGCAATATTGCAATGTTCCACAATATAATTAGTGGATTCATGTTCTTTGCATTTCCCTAGAACTGATGTTTTTAATTTCTCTTCATTCCTTTTTTGGTCTCATTATATCCTAAGATATATTTCATGTGGAGGAATCATGTTCATTTATGTTGCAATGTATGTATTGAAGTTCAGGTCTTCCTCCATCGTAATGTTCACTCACCCTGCCTCTATTATTCTTCTTTCAATGGCCTCTTTTACCACCTATTCCTCTAGAAGAATCTTGTGTCTAATTCTTGTATTTCTATGCAAGCAACACAACCTTGTTAGAATACTGAGTGGTTATATTCTTCTTCCCAAAATCTTTCTCACTTTCTACAAACTTCTTTACAAGACAAGCAAAGGAAATCTCCTTAAGTTTGCCACTAGCTTGTAATGATTTGAGATAATGAGAATAAGTGCGATATATTTCCTTAATGAAAAATGTTAGAGGAACATCTTTTTAACATGGTGGATTGTATATCATGCGTAATATATTTGATTTTAGAGGCTAGGGAAAGGGCATCATCGTATTTCAATTCAATATTGAACAATTTCGTCATTAATTTGGCTACTTCAAGCTCAGAGTGTGAGTCACGTAACTATTTCAGCTTCTTTAAATCTTCAAAGGAATTTGTAAATGGTGTAATGTTATGAGTACCCTCTTCATTGATTGATGAACCAATCAAGGCATAGGCCTATCTATTCTTGTTCTCCCATATAGCAAGTTCTTTGTCTGAAGTGGGTTTTTTTAGGAGCATTTCCACATTCTCCTTCACAAAATCCTTTCCACAATTCATTGGAAATGGGGGCATGCTTTATCTTCTTGGACCATTCACGGTAGTTCTCTTTTCCAAACAGAACTACTATGACTATGGAGTTGAGTGAATGCATCTTTACCAAAAGTTTTAAATCACAAAACTTTTAACTACTAGAGGTAAATATATTAAGGAAAAATTATATTAGTCATACATATGCCTTCAAGATTAATAACCCTAGTTCAACCTTGTGCACAAATTATTTTCATTAAATATGGAAAGAAAATCCATTCACCACTTTAGTCAAATCTTAATAGAGGGAAAAGCTAAAAATTCAAGGGATATGATGCACCAACAATACAATAACACATCCTTGAGGCTTCTGTGATCCATCATAGTTATAAGAAGAATTTCGGCGTAAATCACATAGAGAAAGACCTTTGCCGATGCGTTTTGAACCAACTAGTGTGGTTCATCATCAGGACAAGCTAAAGAGATAGATCTAGTCTAGCGCGTTAAATAGCTCGAGCAGATATTCCAACAGCTAAAAACGAATAACATCTAATTTTGACCCAAGGACCCTGATAAATTATTATTATTCTAAATGTTGTTAATATTCCCAATATTTACTATTTTATTTGCGGAAATAACTAAAATAGTAAATATTGGGAATATTAACAACATTGAGAATAATAATAATTTATCAGGGTCCTTGGGTCAAAATTAGACGTTATTCGTTTTTAGTTGTTGGAATCTCTGCTCGAGCTATTTAACACACTAGACTTGATCTGTCTCTTCAACTTGTCCTGACGATGGACCACACTAGTTGGTTCGAAACACGTCGGCAAAGGTCTTTCTCTATGTGATTTACGCCGAAATTCTTCTTATAAATAACATATCCTACCAACATATCTTCAGGGTACTAGAATAAAAAATTTTCCCATTGCTAAGGTGACATTGCATACAAAAAAATAATGTATTTTAGCATACCAATGTTGGGATGGAAGCTTATGAAATGATCTTGTCTTGGTTGACTGGACTCAAACACTCACACTATATATAATAAGTCGACAAGATGAACAAACTTCAACACATTTACTGTGCAACTAACACACATATGTAAACCAATTCAATTCCAATACAACTCCAACGCATGACATAAATGAATCAATGTGAAATACCAAGAAATTGACTACTTTGGATCAACACAAATATGAACAATCTCCACCGTATATAGATTTCAAACCACAAAATATAAAATGAGCAAATACAACACAGAGCTTTAACCATAATTTTAGGACAAACAACCAATACATACATTAGCATATAATTTTATTTAATGCAGAGGCATATTTGACCCACTGAACCACAACAAAAGTGCTCAACAACAATAAATATGACTAAAAAATTAGTGGTTGATGCACATACCAAGGTTTTCAACTTCATGATGTAGAGAATCACACCATCTCAATGCATATTGATGTGCATACATTGCTAACATTCTCTCCAACCATACACTACTAACATACCAACCATATCCTCTCCAACCATATGCTATTAATCATACCAATGAATGAAGATAATGGACAATGCATGACCTTCATTATTAATATGAGAAAAATGAATTAACATATTTCAGTGCTCAACATAGAGAATGGAGTCATGAATCAACAAAAAAAGCATGTCTCAACATTTTACAAAGGAACTGAGGGCAAAGCAGGAAAATGACAGTAGATGGGATTTACATAGCAGAAAACAAACTAAATTGGGACCTATATCTCTAATAGAGTGCCAGGCCAGACATTGGTAACTTCATGAATGCTGGTTTTCCATTAAGAAATATCATTAATATATACATTAGAGAGGGAGACCCTTGGAATTCATATTTTAATGGATCTTCACCTTCTCAGTTTTGTGTTTGTGATATTTACAATGTTTTCCTAATCCCTTAGGATGAGGTTTCAACAATGTTCCTAGGAACTAGATTTTTAGGCTTCTTAGTGAAGTGTGTGTAGAATAGGAAACCCCTGGTGGAATTACAAGAGTTGGTATAAAGTGAGACGAGATTGCCCTAAGGTGATAGTGGATGCATCACTTGTATTCGTATAGCTTAGTGAGTTGATTGGGCCTTATTAAAGTTGCTAATTTGACTTGTAACATTTTTTGTCTCTATTGACGTGCATAAGGCCAAATATTATAGCCTTTAGTGACATCATCATATTTCAAACCATTAATCTTCTTCATACGCAACCAACATTTTTTGGCACCATTGTTGACGAGAATGCCATTCATCTCAACATTTAAATGACATTATATTGTTGAGTATCTTATGTATTCTACATTGGTGATATTTTGTTTGCTAACTTAATAGTTCCCATATGTAACTCTAATGAAAGAAAATAGAAGAAAAATTCACCCTAGAAGAGGTGATTTTCTTGAAGAAAACATTATGGTATATTGGAAACACCACATCTTTGGTATTAGTATAATTTCTAGGCAATTATTTGATTTTAGGAAATCATCATCCTATGTGTCTAAAGTATGGTTTCTAACAAAATAATGTTTTCGAGGATTTGTTTGATATTGAGTTTTTAGCTATGCCATGTGGAAGTCATGTGGATGCTGGGACTACTATTGTCCCAACATTTAATGAAAATCCTTTCTTGGCTTCAAATCACCATAATGTTTTATGTACTATGTGATAGAAACTAGCATGTTTCAAGAGCATGGGTTGATCAAAGAATTTTTATTCTTAATGAAAGTGAAATATGCATTACATTAGTATGGAAATTTCAACCCTAAATAGATCAAATCATTCACACAATTAATAAATAAATTTCAAACAATATGGATCTATACTTAAGAATAAGTTGAGGATGTTAGCATATTTAAAGATATACTAATAATAATTAGGGAAAGGATAAATGACCTAACAATGGAATATGATGAATATCCCTCAAATAATTTTCTTAGGAGAATAAATGAAATAAAATGGGTTATGTAATGGCCTGGACATAGAGCATAATTGAATAAAAAAAGTATTTACAAAAACTTCAAGGCCAATGATCATTAACATAAGGAAGATTTCAAATAACTAGTGTATAATATAGGAAACCCATGAGAGGTGAGAAACTTAGTTTTAAAATGAATAAGTATCTTAATTGCGAATTCATAGTCATTGCATTATTCTAATCCAACTTATTACAGACAAAATTTTTTGCATGACTTTCCACCCAACTATAGGCTCTGCTGCATTATGTCTTTGTATAGTTGGCCACCTTGAGCAGTGAATCAACTATTTTTGTCTCTGAATCCCTCCTATCCTAGAATTTTCCTAGGAAAAATAATGACTCTCGTTTTCCTTGTCATCCATTAGATAGAAGAATTTGTTCCAATAAAAGAAGGAAAGTATTCATGCACATAATCCATGTACCATCATGCAAATTTCTAGTTTTTGTCTTAAGTTTTTCCGAACAAAGATTTTTCCATAATTTATTTTACTTATTTTTATTCTTTTTTCTTTTTATCAATCCAATTTTTTTCCATAATTTTTTTCTTACTATTTTTACTCCCCTTTTTTATAAATTTTTTTTCTTTATTTAATTATTTTTAACTTCGCTTTGTTATTATTAATTTATTATTATTATTATTAATTTGATAATATGAGGCATTACATACTCCTCTTCAATGAACTTTGTCCCAAAGTTAAGTTTAATAATATAACTTATAAGTTAATTAATTATTTATTTCTTCTGTTATATCCAACACCCTCTATTGTAAATAGTATAAGGGCCACCTGAGTGACCACAACAGGCACCGAAAGTTACATCACAACAACATGAGAAAGCATGATTACTCTTAGGATCTTATTTCCCAACTTTTGGAACTAGGATAAGAGACCCATCAATCTATACTACAACCCCAAAGCTCAAGCCTCATCTACCCCAATGTAGGAATCCATTTGGGTACTCACATAGCCCACTCATCTCAAAATACTAACTCAAACTACCTCCATGACTACTAACAAGTACAACCCCAGTCATGAAATTCCCATACAAAACTCTATCCCACATCCAAACTTTGGCATCACAACTCCAATATCACGTGCTTGACCTTCTCAAGATGGTCCCATATCCCATCTTGAGATATATAATGCCAAGGAAACATTTGCATAAGTAGTTGATTGATTATTTCCCCAACCCATAAGGTGCTATATATTCTCCGTTGTAGGTATGAAATCCCATGAGATAATCAAATAAACCCTCCCTCTCAGCCTATTGGTAGATTTTATGTCAACCACCACTTCCCCACATGCAACCAATGCATTAGTTATAACATCGTCACATCATAGAAAGTAATACACATTCCAACTCGTTCATGCCACCAATACAACAACATTGTTATCAAAACATCCCAAATACTAAGGATTTTCACGCTCAGCATTCCCTCAATATACATCTAATTATTTATATTGCATGCAATTCCTACATGCTATAAAATTATGAAATTCTTCCATAATATTATATTTTGTGTGCGTAAGTATGTCTAAATTATATTAACTACGCCAAATTTACAGTACATACATTCATGAGTTTATTCTCTACCTCAGAGTGCAGAAGCCATTGAGATAATAAAGGAGTTATCTTCCCATGGAGGGGGAAACCAAAGTTATCATTATTTCTTGAAAAGTTAGAACAATAAAAACTGCAAGGGAGTGAAAGTCCTCATGATGCATGGATAGTGGACTGATGAGAAGTGGTAGTTTCGCATTGAGGCACAGCAAAAATATCCTTAGTATCTAAATCAACACTCTTAGGCTAAGCTGCAACTATGTTCTTGCATTAGAAATTACCAAAGAAAAAATATATTTTGTAACCACTTTATTAAAACGACAACAAAATCGACCTAAGTCTACTCAAGATGTCGACAAGTGACGAGAGTTGTTGTGAAGCCATATAAAAGTTGAATTGGAGCCATGAGGCACCTGAGAAGTTCTATGAGCCTAAATCAAGCTAACCTCCTTGGGGATTACCTCTATAATGAAGCACTTGTAAGGGATGGTTCTAAGCAGGGAAGAAGGAGGGGTATTGGGTGTGATGGGAGGTGGGGGAGCTCCACGAGCAAGAGGAGAGGAAAAGTTGATTGGAGGGGAGTACACAGGAGACCCAACCAGGGAAGGGAAATTGGGAGGGAAACCAATTCCCAACTCCCTACAGGCTAGTTGCTTCAAGGAGGTATAGGAGTGGCAAAGGAGGGTGTTGAAAATGCAACAAGATAATGGAGCTTAGTGAAAACAAGTCGCCTTCTCTAAGTGGGCCTGCAGGCTATTTTTGGCGCAATGTCTATTTTTAGACATATGGATGATGGTCTATGAGTTTCAGGATGCTATTTATCGATGATTGGTCATGTTGGTAAAAATAGATGGACCTCTATTTTTAGGCATATGGGCGGAGTCTATTTTTTGACTGCTAGTCAAAAAATAGAACAGTCGAATATTATTAGCTCTTAATAATATTTGGACTATAAACATTATATTATCCTCCTGCAACACTTTAGTTCGAGCTACGGATGAGGCATATGCAACTGCCAGAAGGAAATACGATTTTCCTATGGGTTAGTTGAGCTATTGCATGATGGAATTCAGTTAGAACTCAAGTGATTGAGTTTGGTGGAGTTGATTTGAGGAGTTGATGGAGTTGTGTTCAGTTTGACTTAGTTGAACTAGTTGTATTTAGTCTAACTGACAAATACACTAGTGATGAGTGGTGTGAATTAATTATTAATTAATTCACTAATTATTGACTCATAAATCAACTAAAGAATACATCAGTTAACTCAGTGCATGGACAGTTTAGTGGAGACGTGTTAGAGGTGGATGAAAGGGTGAGACTACTATCAGTTGTGACTATAACTGTGCATGAGATTTGCACAATCATTGATTGAGATGTCTGATGAGGATTGCGCAGTACAAGCCAAAGGGCATTCAAACTTGGATCTGATCTATTCTCAACTTGGATTGTGCAGTAGAGGCAGGAAAATAGTAGAGGAGATTTGAACCTGTGACTTGTTCAGATCTGAGCTAGTTTGTGTGTAGCATGTGGAGATAGTATTGAGTACTTGTGAGGAGTATTGTACTATGTGTTGTTACGTGTTCTCTATCATTATAATATACAGCTAGTTGGGGGTTTTCAGCTGCATGCTTTCCCCATTACATACTATGTTGATATGTGTGATTGATGTTTCAATGTACGCATGTGATTGTTTTTTTAATTCTGCAAATTGATGATCAATGGTAGAGGAGGTTATGTATTATGCATGCATTCCGAAAATAGTGTATAATCAGGATAATATCTATGAATAAGTGTTATATTATTCAAAATTTCTACATGGTATCAGAGAAGGTTGATCATCAGATCTATTATTCAAAAAGTGATTACACTTTATTTCTTCAGGCAGAGTCTATAATCGGGCAAGGTAGCCTTTGGATTCATCCTTCTTTTGGAAGGTGAGATATCCAGTAAATTCCCATACAGTTAATCTCTATACAAGAAATAGTTTGTTCTCACGAATTTTAGATCATAAGCGGTTGAGTTTTGATCTGGTGGAATTCGAATTTGCAGCAGTGTTTTCTTAGTGTCGAAGTTGAAATGTCTTTCAATGGATTGTGATTAGAGTATGCCCTTGAAGGCAGCTTGAATTATATTGCATGGAAAGACAAGATGGAGGCAGTGTTAGATGACAATGGGTTGAAGGAGTTCATAGATGCTGAAGTCCCAAAGCCTACTAATGCTACTCAAGTTGAGGCCTGGCAAAAGAAGATAGCAAAGTGTCGAAGGATTCTGTTGGAGGGTGTTACACAGTAATTTGTCACTGTTTGTCACCTTCCCTGTTACCCCTCTCCTGCACCTTGGAGGACTCATTCCCGGACTTGTGAGAAGGGACAAGACTTGAAACCACTTGCATCATTCCCCTTTGAATATGAGCTTCACATGCCCTGAAGACATCTCCTGCAGCTTGCCCATAAAAATAGCCCTTTTTGCATTAGCGCGGGTTCACTGTGTTCTTCCCGCGCCAATGGGGAAATCCCCCAAAGAGGGCACGCCAGTTAGCGCTCTGTCCCAGAGTTGCAATCGCGCCAACCTATTTGGACAAAGTTTTTAACAAATCAACTTCTGAAAGTTCTCTCCAACTCATTCACCAACTGAATCTATGTTAGGTGAGGATGGTTTGGCTTCGAATCTCCTTGAATGGGAAGTAGTTTGCCATCCTTCCATGGAAGTTTCCAAGTGATAAAGCCAAATCCATGATTAATGTGATTGATCTTATCTTCTCCTCTTTCATCTATAAAAGCTTGTCTCCATGCCTTAAGCAAGCTAGTGGTAGTGTTGGTGCTGAAAGGAAGATATCAAGAGATTATAGTTGCAAGAGCCTTCTTTATGTCCATAAGGCTTAACCTAAGTGAGGAGATCTTGTCACTAAAGAGAGAGAGGCTTGTTCCCCATCCCTTCAAGCTTTGCAAGACTTGTGTAGCTGAGCACCCAGCCAAAGGAGGACTTGACGTCAAAACTATGTTTGTATTCTCCTTTGTTGATTATTAATAATAAATGACTACCATTATGGTTCCACTCTCATTGTCTTTGTAATGATTGATGTTGAGTTATATCCTTTCTGACTGATGTATAATTGCACTTATTATATTTCACGCTTGCGTTTGTGTTTTTCTTTTTGTGTGCAGGTGTCCATTCATGGAGATCGTGGAGGATTGTGATTGGCCAAAGCAAAGAAGCGAGGACGACATCTCTTCTACGAACAATAGCGTTGGAATCCAAGTAGGTCTTCATCACCTACCTTTTATTTGCAATTAGGGACTTGCGTGGTAGCATTGTTTGATTGTTGCTAGAACTGTTCTGGGCTAGTAGGGATCGCCTCTATCCGTAGAGGGGATTTACCTCTCCAACAATTTGGCAACTCCGCTGGGGAGTTAGCTTGTTGTTTGATTTGTAAAATTTAGAGGGAGCCTGAAGTACGGCCAGATAGCCTTCGAAACACTATTGCTTTGCATTAGTGAAGTAGATCAAAGCCACTTCAGTCAATCTCTAGTTTGGTTTACGGACTGAACGACTTGGAGTTTGTCTTGCCTCTTTGGTTTTCTCTTGTTTGCTTGCTTGGATAGCTTTCTGGATTGAATTTCTTGCTGCCTCTTGCTTCCTGGCCTGTGTAGGTTTTAACCCTGTACAGAAATTACCTGCATACAAATTCTAAATCACAGGAAAAATAAAAATGCGAGAGCATAACACATAAAACACATATACACAGAGATTTCCCA
>APFE030195138.1:76695-130626 GCA_000404065.3 Pinus taeda | reverse complement strand
AATTTTCATTCTTTTATTAATAAATTGCCTGTAGTAGCCACGTTGGCGCAGGCTGTGGACTGTTTCCCTCTCTGAGGGATTTAACCACGTCAAAATACTGGTGTATTGATCTGTGATCTGTTTGTGAGCGGTGTCCTTCTGGTGTTCTGTCTGAGGAACTTACCCTGTAAATTCCTACATTCAACACCCTCAAAAACCCCTCGTGCACTAGAATTCTATATATTAAACAACTTAAACTCAAGTTTTTAAAAATATCTCCCAAAATTTGGTTAAAATTAACCAAGAAAAATGCCCTAAAAAAGCTATTGTAGATAATGTAGTTTCCTTTAAATAACTATGATGACTTATCTTATATTTCTAGACAACGACTAACAACAATGGACAACTAATGTATAATAAATATTCCCACGAATTCACAAATCTCATTTTGGGCATGGGTCAGACCCTCTAGAAACAATTATGAATAGCTCTTTGCTCTCAAGCTCATATTATACCTTGCATAGGTAAACGAAATTATAAATCTTCACATATATGGGGGCTCATTTCTTGTCATAAACTAGATGAAAGGCATATACAAGATGGACAATTTTTCCATGCAACCTCTCGTTAGAAATGTTCAAAACATGCTTGCTCTCTTTACAAATGTATATTTTAACCATGTCTGCAAACACCAGAATCAAGAAACCAACACACTCTCAATACTAGGATTGACGATAGACCCCGACATTTGGAAAATTCACAAAAAAACAAATGCTCATCAAGAGGAATCCTTCCATGCTCACTAGGCCTTATTACAACCTATTTGAAGCATTTTTGTCAGATAACATTTCTCAACACGTTTTTTTACCAATTTATGTAGGTTGTTATATGGCTATTATTGTAGTACATATGTAAAGTTATTAGATTATATCTTAAAAGGCAGTTTTGACAACAATTTTGACAATCGATAGAAAATGTACTTCTTAGGCTATAACTTTCGTAATTTTGGAGGTTGTAGTTTAAGCACCTTAAGGGTGCTCTACTTTTTGTACCTGCTATATCTAATATACAATTTGGCGTTTATTCCCCTAGGAAAAAAATTACTTTCACTATTTTAAAAAAATATACTCTTAAAACTTTAGTAAAGCTTATAAAAAATCATAACAAATTATGTATTGAAAATGAATTAAGATAAAATTGTGGAGATTAAAATTATTGCACACACAAACTAGTCTACATATATTATTATCATCATAATAACACATTGATAAGTCAAGCATGGTTTCAGATAGATTAACTATCTTAGGCCGACAATCTATTTAGTTGAGAGAATATATCAACCACAAATTGATCTAGGAGGTATATTAGTGTAACAAAATATCTTAAATCCGACTAACTAACAATCTCCTAAATAATACAAACAAACAACTCATGTAGAGATTACACTAACCAATACATATGATAAGGATATCAAATATTAAGCACAAGCCAAGTAGGAGTTAATATCTCCAACGCCCTCCTTTAACGAGTAATTTTATTGATCTTTGTTTGATAAAATCTTCATCAACATCTCTAATAATTTTGAAATCTTTTAGATTGGCATCCATCAAGCTTTCTTGTAACCCTCATAAAGGTGTAACTCCCAAGTTGAATTCATGAGTCCTTAGATTCCACCTTCTTCAACTCTCGAATCATGGATCTCTCGAAGTCAATTACTAAAAAACAATCCACATTCTATATCATAACCTCACAAGTAGACTGCAATCCACATGCAGGTCTTTTCAACTAATGAGGGATCCTTCCCTAGATCCATAACTTATGAACTAACTATAAAAGCATCCATATTGTGTTATACTTCCACTTGATTACTTGAAAATATAGTTTCTTTAGACCTTTTCTTCTCTTTGTGGGTTGTTGGAGGACATTTAATCAATATGGGAATTCAATTCAACATCTCCCTTGCCATCAAATATTGGATTCTTTGAGATTTCATCACTCCATCCCTTTCCTAAGCTCTATGGATTGTTCCCTTCCTTAGTACTTAGGGAAAATTGTGTAGACTTTGGTCATTGGATTATGTCTCCCCATGCTTTAGATGTTTCATTGTTTTCAATGAAGTGTTGTTCCCAACTATTGTTAGAGATACAAGGGAGGTTCATCATTGTGTAAATGATTATTCAATGGAATTGAGTGTGATGAATACCATCATAACAACAATACTTAAGAAAAGAGAGACCCGAATATTACAATTCATGTCTACACACGGTGAGACCAATATAGCAAAGGACCTCCTTTATTTGAAGTTGTTAAATACATTCTATCTCTTCATGAATGGGAATGAAATCTAACAATACCCTCACCATATTAGGAGGCATATAAATGAATTAAATTCCTCTCTTTAGACTATTGTTTGGGCCTTGCTTAGCCGCCTTTCAAAATCATGCGAAGCTCTGTCCATTGGAATCACTCCTAAAATACTTTACCTTCCTTGGTTATGAATACTACGAGGAGTTTGACACTACTAACGAAGAGACCTTAGTCATTATGTCAAAATGATATAGGTTTTGAGTTAATTTCTACTTTGTTCTTTTCCCCTTAAAAAACGTTTATAAGAAGCTAAACCTACAAATTTTAGAGTAGAAGAACTACAATATTTTTAACTTACGTTATTTTTAAAAAGTTATGATTCTCATTCTCTATACTTTAGCTCTATATGGAAATGGAATTTATTGACACTATATAACAATATCACAATTATTTTGCTTATAAATACGAACACTCCCGTATAGATATATAAATAGATAAATAAATAGCCCCATGGTTTAGGTCATGTTGTTTGACTTGCCATGCCAAAGTTGTCATGGCTAAGGAGGTCGTGAGGTCAAATCCACCTGAGTGTCTCAGGGTGAGTATGTTGTATAATGATGACATTTACCCTAGGCACCATTCACATAATGTGAGAAAGTGCATAAAGGGATTCTCTCAGTAAGCTTTTGAAGTTTTACAGTTGAGATTTTATCCATTGAGACTAATTTTATCATCAAGTACTTACTTTACAAGCACAAGATAATCAACATAAATAATGAGAGGAATCCTAGCAATTCTTCTAGACATATCAAAATGTCAACTAAAAATATTGGGTTTTTACTTAAACGTTAAATGTAGATAAATAAAGAGGCCTCCCTTAAAATTATTGTTATAATAACCAAATTTAAATTGAAATAATGATATGAAGAAGAAATTAAGAATAAGAGATAAATAATATACTATAATAAAACTATAAACAATAAGCTAAAATATCAAAATTATCTATCTACCATATGAAATTTAAAGAAGAAAAATTATAGCATTGCAAAAAAGAACAAACTCAAGTGAGATTCATATTAAAATTCGATGGAAGGCTAGGCATACAAACAATTATCAGGGAAGAATGAACATAAGGAACTCGAAGAAGATATTCAATATTACCTCTAGTTCACTTAATACAATAATGTTTTATTTTATTTTATAGAGATTCGAGTTTGTCATTGTTGGAATTATGGTGTTTCATGGCTGCAGCTAACTTGTGTTGGCATTGATGTCAACCTTGTAGCATGTGTTGTAGATGAATTGTTTGGTTGCAACTAATTGTGTTGGCATTGGGATGGCTATGTTGGCATTGATGTCAACCTTATGTTGGCCGCATGATGCATTGATGTTTACCTTGTGATGGTTTAGTTGATGCATTGATTTCAACTTTTGATGCCTTGTGATGATATAGATGGTCATTGATATCAAAATTATGATGGTCTCTATGTTGGCATTGATGTAGGATGATGGAATTGTTGTGGCTTGATGCTTGGACATGTGTTAGTCATATGTGTGATCCATATTGATGTGGATGGCAGTTAGGTCTTCATGTTGGGCCCATTCTTATGACTTGTTGCAATGATGTGTTGTCCCTATGATGATGTTGTAGAGGTGTTGTAGTGTGTGTAGAAGTGTCACATCTTGTGCAGGTGTTAGAGGAGAGTAGAGGATTTGTTGGTAATCATGTCAAATCTTGTTTGTTGGTTACTAGGTCAACTTGGTAGTAACACTTGAGAGACATGTTTGATCCATTTGTAGAGGTTTTATAGAGCTTAATAAAGGTTTGGAGGCATATATAGATGCTGGAGAAGATGTCCAAATAGTTAACAGAGGTTCTGAACTAAAGGTCCATTGATTTTACCTAGAATTTGCTCTGGCTGCTAGAGATAAGCTTGTGCATGCATCTGGAGGTCCTTGGAAACAAGGAAGTAGGCCTGTGCATGTAGCCATGGTCGATATTTCAATTTGTTATGGGTGCAGATAAGGGTTAAAACTAAATTTACTCCACCTTCCTTGCGCACATTAGGCATATTTCGACTTGGTTGACCGTGAAAGCTTCGATATTAAGTAGATAAGTTCAAAATCAGTTAAATAAGTCCTTCAGTGGGTGTGAACACCTTTAGTGCACCAATGGATATGGTTATGGCCATATTTTGTCAACTTTGTGCAACTTTGATCCTAGTCCAAAAGTGGAATTCTCCCAACACATTATATGCACATCATTTTGGACCTCAGATATGGTTGGTGGATTGAGAATGTGAGTTAGAGAGCTGCATAAGAGGAGAATACTTCAGACATACTAGAGTGCAGAGATACATCAGTGTATGAGGGAAGATGGCTTTAAATTGAGTAGAACAAAGAGTTGTAGCAAAATTCTAAAGCAGTGTATCAGATTTGAGGTTGATGTAGTAGATATTGTTTGGAGAGAATGGTTGCTGGATGGTTATGTTGATGGATGTTTTGTTGCCACTATTTTATAGAGTTGAGAGCATATGCTTGTGGTGTCTTTTTTTATTTGAATCTCATTGAGCATATTGCCATGGATCTAGTTTGAAACTGTATGAAATCGAGGTATGCATAGAGTATAGGAGCAATGACTTTATGGAGTTGGAGTAATGATTTTGTAGCAACATTAAATCGGAAGTGATATATCCAAGGAGATTGGTCATCAGCTTGGTCATCAACCAAGGAGACTGGACATTAGATTGGCCATAAGCTAATTGTATATGAGGTCGAATCTCCTAGATTATGGATGTTAGCTAATCTATGTAAAAGACATGTGTTTAACATAATAGACATTCAGAGCAACGCAACAATAATAAGGGTGGTCTTTTGTCCCAGAGGGATTTCCACCTGATATCTTGTGTCTCATGTGTGATGATGTGGTTGTGCCTTGATGTGTTGTTTATTGTTGTTGTCATGGTTGCTTGATTTAACTGCTTACATGGTTTATGTTTATGTGATGATTTAATGTGTTGTTGGCTATTTGATGCATGATTCAATAGAAAAGTTAAAATTCGTAAAAATTGTATAACAAGTCACACTACTAATTCACTCCCCCACCTCACTAGTGCTCAAGGTTTCTAACATTTTTAATATCTAACTACTACTTATTCAAGAGGAAATGGTTGAATGATTATCTCAACTATCATCAAGGTAACAAATCATAGAAAATCCCACAGGAAAAAAGCTTCGAAAGCCAAAGTACAACAATCTGGCTGTTCTATGCCTTCAATAAGCAATAATTTTGGTGCTCTGACTAATCAGATGGACATGCATTTGGATTCTCCTACACAAACAGAGCCAGAGTCAATGAAAACCATCCAAACAAAGCAAGCAAATCCCACTTTGCCTATTACATACAAGCTAGGTAAGGAAGTTTCTACATCAGACAAGCAAAAAGAAACATTCTGGAACACTCAAGTTATACCAATGGAGATACCACAATCGATTGCCAATCAAGAAGAGGAACCGATTGAAGAATAAAATCATCCATAATTTATGGAGGAAGAAACATAAGTTATAGATATTGGGGATCTGGACATCACAGGACTGGAAAAAGCATGTACAACAAACAACTTTGACAATATTCCAGCAGGGCAACGTAAGAACCTGGAAGAAGTCATTTCTAGGGTGCAGAGGAAAAAAGCAATAGGAATACAGACTGGAGGCCACTAGGATGGCAGACTCATAGCCAAAGATATCAAAAAAAGAGGAAGGAAAACAGATCTACAAAGAACAATCACAGTAGGACAGATTCTAGTGGATTCCAGCAGGTATTCCAAGTTAACCAAGTACTACAGTACTGAAAAAAATCCTTCCCAATGAAATTAATCTCTTGGAATATAAGAGGGCTCAACGGCCCTAGGAAAACTCGAATTCTCAAAAACATGATAAAGCAAGAAAAACCTCATGTACTGTTCTTGCAAGAAACCAAATCTAGCTCTATTACAGTAGACAGATTAGCTACCAAAATATGGCCTGGGAGCCTCAATATGGCGGTGGATGCTAATGGTGCCTCTGGAGGCCTAGCAATAATATGGGATTCAAGAGCTATCAGGCTCGACAATTTCCATGCACACAGGAATTTTCTACAAGCAATCTTTCATATAATAGGCACAAATATCCATGGGTTACTAACCAATGTTTATTTTCCACAGGAAACTTATCTTAAAGCCAGAATTCTAAATTCTCTCTCTGAAATTAATAACACCAGATCGCTCCCTCTTTGGATTGTTGGGGGTGATTTCAACATGATTACAAAAATAGAAGAAAAGAGAGGAGGAAGAAGCAGAGGAACACAGGAAGGAACAATTCTTAAGGACTTCATTCAAAATAACTGGCTCATTGATCTTCCTTTCAACAATGGTTTATTCACCTGGAATAACAGAAGAACTGGGAACCAACAAATAGCTTCTCGACTGGATAGGTTCTTACTCTCGGACAATGCTATTCATCTAGGTGGAGACTTCGCAGCCTCTATCCTGCCCTTCTCCGGTTCTGATCACTGGCCCATTTCTCTCCAATGGTCCCGTTTGGAGAACATGCTTCGTAGACCTTTTCATTTTGAGGCCTTCTGGCTCCCTCATCCGGACTTCCAAAAATTAGTCAACACAAAATGGAACAATTTCTCTCCTCCTCCAGGGTCAAAAATGTTCCAATTCCAGCAAAAGCTCAAGCACTTAAAAGCCAAGATCAAGCATTGGAATCATACATCTTTTGGAAATATTTTTCAGGGTAAAGAGGCCCTCGAGCATGATATGAAGCAGCTACAGCAAAAGCTTATCATAAGTGGCCGATCAGAGGAACTTCCAGAACAGGAAAAATTCTTGAAATGCAACTTGCTAAAAAGGATAAACAGGAAGAAACATTATGGAGGCAAAAATCAAGAGTCTGGTGGCTCAAGGATGGAGAAAAAAACATAAAATTATTTCACATCACTACAATCTAGCGCAGGATGCATAACAATATAACACATATTCAAAACGAGCAGGGAATCAAGGTGGAAAAACACGAGGAAATTGAAAGTACTCTAGTAAACTACTTCAAGCAGATGCATCGGGAGCCAAATGGTGACAGAACTTAGGCTATTGAGGAAATTACCTGAAATATCCCCAAACTTATTTTAGAAGAGCATAACCAAATGCTTCTCAAGCCCGTTGATATTCAAGAAGTA
Source organism: Pinus taeda (assembly GCA_000404065.3). Taxonomy (NCBI): domain Eukaryota; kingdom Viridiplantae; phylum Streptophyta; class Pinopsida; order Pinales; family Pinaceae; genus Pinus; species Pinus taeda. The sequence goes on along the minus strand of APFE030195138.1, from coordinate 123,122 downwards.
GAACATGCAATGCGTCAACTGAAAGCGGGCAAAGCCCCAGGCCTGGATGGCTTTACCTCTAATTTCTTTCATAGCTTCTGGGAACTCATCAAGATGTAAGTTTTCCAGGTGGTGGAGGAATCTCGATCCTTGAGATGGATTTTCCCGGGAGTGAATGCTACTTTCATAGCCCTAGTTCCTAAGGTGGATCATCCAAGCACACCTGGTAAGTACAGACCGATAGCTCTATGCAATATAATCTATAAAATTGTGTCTAAAATTATAGCATCACGGCTCAAGCTTCTACTTCCTCTCATCATCTCGCCTGAGAAATCGGGATATGTTGAAGGGAGGCAGATCACGGACGAGATCATTCTGACTCATGAAATAATTCACTCTCTAAAGATATCTAAAAAGCTAGGTATGCTCCTCAAAGTGGATCTGTCAAAGGCTTTTGATAGTCTTAGTTGGGTGTACATTGAAAAGGTGTTAATGGCTTTTGGCTTTGTTGCTCCCTGGGTTCGATGGATTATGAGCCTCATCTCATCCTCTTTTTTCTCTATCCTTATCAATGGCATACCATCCTCTACCTTTCATCCTACTCGGGGCATTAGGCAGGGAGACCCCCTTTCCCCCTTTCTGTTTGTTATAATGGCCGAAGGTTTAGGCCGTAGTATCAGGTCAGCTCAGCAATCTATGCGTCTCAAAGGCCTCTCCTTCCACAATTCCCCTCCTTTCACCTATCAGCAATTTGTAGATGATAACATGCTGTTCGGGCATCCCTCAGTCCAGGAAGCGCGCCAACTCAAATCCCTCTTGTCTAATTTCTCAGATGCCTCAAGTGCTTCTATCAATAAATCCAAATCTCAAATCTTCTTCTTTCATACCCCCCCTGCCATAAAATCTGCCATTATCTGCATTCAGGGCTTTTCTTCAGCTAGCCTCCCTTCTTCTTATCTAGGTGCTCCTCTGATAGCCTCAGCCCTAAAGCACTCATCCTGGAGAATCCTATTAGAAAAGTTAGAGGCGTGTCTCTCCTCTTGGACCCATAGATCTCTCAACATGGCTAGCCGGCTTGTCCTCATAAAAGCTGTTCTTCAAGCTATGCCCTTATACCTTTTCTCCATCCTTCCTGTGTCTAAATGGGTTCTTAAGGAACTTATCACTCTCCAAAGATCCTTTCTATGGGGTAGTATGGCCTCAGGTGAAAGTGGGCTCTAGTCAAATGGACTACGGCTTGTCTTCCAAAAAAAGGAGGAGGTATCGGTTTGCAAGACCACTCCCACAACAATGAAGTTATGGGGGCTCGAATATGGTGGAAATGGCTAACTGAACCTTGCACACCTTGGGCCCTGCTATGGACAGCCAAATATGCCCGAAACTGTCCAATGGAGGAACTAGTTAGACTATCAGATCTCAGCCCAGGTTCAATCATGTGGAATTCAGCCAAGCAACATAAGAATCTCATTCAACAACATAGCTTTTGGGAAGTAAAGAACGGTAGCAGTGCAAGGTTTTGGGAAGAGTCTTGCTAGCAGATGCTTGCCCTCAAATACCAACTCCCTCTCAATCCTAATCTGGCACCAGATATGCACCCCTTTGATACGATGGGAAACTTCTGGGGAACCTCATCAAATCAGGAGTACAGAGAATGGCTCCCAAGCTCTCAAATCCTGAGACAGGAGCAGGAGCAAATCCAACAAATCTTGGACACAGAATTAATGAAAAGGAAAATTCAACACTCTAAGGAAAAGGACATCCTCAGATGGGGATATGAAGAAAAAGGAACATTTTCAACTAGAGAAGCCTACAATATCCTTATAAAGGATCACATGGTGGTAGATACGATATGGAGCAAAATATGGGACCCCTCCATATGGCTGAAGGTGTCCACCTTTCTTTGGCTCCTCTGTCACAACAAGATTCTTACGTGGGGAAATCTAAGAAAAAGAAATTTCCATGGGCCCTCCCTCTGTCCCAACTGTAAACAGAATGAGGAAACCATAATGCATCTGATGCACCACTGCCCATTGGCACAAAAGATCTGGCAAAAGATTAGTTTTCGTTGCCAAAAGAATAGTAGATCCAATGAAGATATTAGGGATACTACGCGCAACTGGGACCACAACCCATATCAAAGAAAAATCCTAAATTTCCTCTGGAAGCTCATCCCAGGCTTTGTCTTATGGGCTATCTGGAAGGAGAGAAATGGTAGAATATTCAAGGATCATACCAAATCGCTGGAAGATATCTGGAAAATTCTCCACCAAAATATCGAAGAAACCATATTCCTCAAAACCTGGTATCAAGAGGATTTCCCAACTACCCCCCAAGAACAATCAATCTGGAATAATCGGAATTTCCAAAGGAAGCAAGATAAGCTAATTATAGGAACAAGGCAGCCAAAGAACCACCAGCCTACGAAATGGCTTCCTCCCCCCGAGAATTTGTTCCAGCTAAACTTTGATGGGGCCTCAAAAGGCAACCCAGGGAATTCAGGGTTTGGTGGAATTTTTAGAAATCATAAGGGGGATCCTATCCTAACTTTCCTTGGATCAAGAGGATGGGATACCAATAACTCAGCCGAATTGGAGGGTCTATGGCAAGGGCTACTTTTGGCTCAAGGTAAGGGCCTCTTTCCTCTGATAATAGAGGGAGAATCTCAAATCATTATCAAAATGGTTTCTAGAATCCTTCAAGGATCCCTAGCCTATAAAGTCAACAACAATTGGAGAATGGAAAACAGGCTACGATCTATTGAACGTTGGTTTTCTTCCCACAGGGTAGTCACTCTAAAACACATCCGCAGAGAAGGGAATAAAGTGGCAGATTTATTAGCTAATATGGGAGTTGACTGTGGGATGCATCTACATGTTGGATCAATCTCTCGCCTAGCCTCTGCTTCTCAACTCCTAGACTTCAATAATCTAGTGCAGAAGGAAATGCCACAGGTGGATGAAGTTTCCCTGGATGTGGGTGTCATTCGAACATTGAATGTCCCTCATGCAAACTAAATACATTAGGTACCTCCCAGATCTCTATCTCTCACAGCGGGAATGTATTAATGAGGGAAGGACACTGCAGGATGTTCGCATTTAAGAAGGACGTGCTCCAACGCAGCCCTGTGATGATTATAAGCATGCCGACCTCCTGTGCTCAATTCACCTCTGGCGTTCAGTCTTCTGATTCCAGGCTTTGGTTTAAGGCGTGTTGTGATGTTAAGCAAAGGCTCGTTATCAGAAGCAAGTTCCAGGCTAGCTCTGGTTCTCTTTGGCAGAATTTCGAATGCACCAACGCTCTCCACAGAGGGATCAGTTCGGTGATTCGGGGTAAGCTGTCCGAGGCTTTTGTTTCTTGTATTGATTGTGCTGTTTCTTCGTCTCTTGTCTTCTTCGTTTGTGTTCCCTGGTCTCTGGTTCAATTCAGCCACTCCCTTTCTCCTAGCCCTAGTCTTTTTGGTTTCTCAGTGTCCTCTCCTTCGCTTGTCAAAGTGAAACGCGAAAGTAGGCGAAACCGCTCTGGGGGACGCCAAGGCAGTGGCAAGCGGCCTTTTTTCAGCCATTCAGCAGACCCAGCTCACTCGCCAATTAACCTTACCTCCTCTCAAGAGGATTTGCCTCCCTCGAGCCCTGGTCACAAGATTGTTCCTAACAGTGCTTTACAAACAACGCATTTCAAATTCCAAAGTAACTTGAACAGGCCATTGGTTACTGCTCACATTACTATTATTCCTTCGGAAGAAGAAAATCAAATCTCCCCTTTGTCTTGCATTGCGCCCAATCCTTCTCACAGTAGTGAGCACTCCATGGATGAGGGAGATCAGGAAATTCGGCAAGTAGGCGAGCTTGGTCAGGAGAATATTCAGCCAATAAGCATCCCTCCTCTGGATGACATTGGCCCAATTGATGTGGAAAGGGACATAGGCACCACCAGTCTCAGCCAAGCGAACCCTTTCAATCTGACGGATGGCAATGCGAATCTTAGAATTGGTAGCGCGTGTCGGGATGTTGAGAAGACTCATGGGGAGGACGCGGAAGCCGATTGACATCTATGATCGCACTTCTCCTTTTGGTCCTTGGTTTTTTCTTAGATGGCTACATCCAAGCTTTTTGCTCTCGTTCCGGCTCGGCTTTGTCAGTCTTAGGTTTTGGCTTCCCTCTAAGGAAGTGTTCGTCCTCTTATCGGATGTCTGCATAGAAATTCTGCCTATCTGTTTCCGATGTATTTCTCTCTTTCTATCAGTCTATGTCTGGGTCTAATGTCAGTTTGTTAGCACTTTGTAACTGTTATCCCCAGTTTCTTTTTGTAATGGGGCAGTTCTGCAATGTTGATGGCTCTCGGGCTCTGACCCCTGTAGCCTCAACTCCATGTAAAATTATTTTGATTCACAGTTAATAGAATTTAGTCATTGCAGAGAAAAAAAAAATTATTGACGTATACATAAAAATATATTAATAACAAAAACGAGTTTAATGTGGGTTGATAAAAATGAATGGACATGTTATGTAATCTCTATAACATTCAAAAATACAATTTAAACAATAAATAATTACATTTTGCTTTTTTGCACTCTAAAATAAGTTATCAAATGAAGAAATTTGATCCCTCTCAACTCATGTTAAATCTGTGGTTAAAATGCATATCTTATGTAATTTCTCTAACAATCAAAAATACAACTTAAACAATAAACAATTAGGCATTTCTTTTTGCACTCTAAAATAAATTTACACATGAAGAAATTCGATCCCTCTCAACTCATTTTAAATCTCTGAATAAAATAGATCTATATTGGTTTAATTATAAAATTTGAATCCTCTCCACATTATCAGATCCACGTTATCAGACAAACAAGTGTGTTGGTCACACAATGTATTTTTTGATATATTTACGGTGCACCTATCCTTAAAAATAATATATATGATCCCTCCCTCGTTTCTTTTAGTGACAAACATATATAAGACTAAGGTTGAAACAAATCTTTATATTCGTTTTCATCCTTTTGCATAGTGTTACAACCCTTGGTTAACCATAACAAGGCATTAAGGCCTATGTGACACCACTGTTCTTTTCACTATGTTAGTATTCTTACAAATACTAGTCTATAGCGCCAACTAGTATGAAATAATGGACACTTTAATTCAGGTGGATGATGAGGTTGAATGGGCATTCGTGTAGTGAATAGCGCATCGTTGAGTGTTGGAAGCAGATGAGTGGTTGTGTTGGAGAGACACCTCAGCATCACCCAGTGACTATGCGGTTTAACTAAGAAATTCCAACGACATTCCAAGTCAACTTTTGACAGAGTTTTGATCCTCTCAGCCTTTTTTTTTCGATGATTCTTTCCATGCTCTAGTCAACAATTTTACATTGGGTAAAGTATCCAATATCAAGTTAGCCTGTAATAGCCTCTCACTACTTGATTCTATGATATTATTTGAAATGTCTTTGGCATTGAAGATTTTCATTTTTGTTGAATTTTTCTTATTTGCACTGACCTGCTAAGAGAAATACAAGGATAAGCGGAAACTTTCTAACTCAGAGAGAATAGCCAATTTCATATGAATCTATGTCTTTTATGAGAAAAATCTTATGATGTCGTTTCACAATAATGAAACCATTAATAACTTCGAAGTCATAAATTTGTTACATTTTTCCATTAAATGGTAAAACATGGACTCACATGGGCTTTGGTGCACGTCAGCATATTGGAGGATTTTATCGGAGAAATCTTATGGTTGTATCGTTAAAACATGCAACATTCGCATCCTCCGCTAGGCTTTTAGAGTGTAACAGCTAAAAATGTAGGCGGGAAGAGGTATCGAAGATCCTGTATCAGAGGTGTGAAAGGATGGCAGGCAATTAGAAAGTCCCGATATAAGAGTTGCGATATGAATAGCGGGAGGTTTATCAGAGATCATAGGTTTGGGGATATTGAAGGATCGAAGCTTTGTGACTATTGCAATATTGGCAATGTTTTATATCGGAGGCTAAGCAAGAAGAGATAAAAGCGGATAGGGGGCTTGCAATATAAAAGATTGGCGATATGAGGTTTACATTTCAAACTCCGATATTAGGAAGCTTCGATAAATGCTACATGGCAATGTTGTGGGGTCAGAGCTTATTATTATATTCATGAAAAGGTGCTTTGTTACTTTTAAGCTTAAAACACATGAAAACTTTAATTGGGGAAAGTCTAATCACATGTTACCATATTTGAAATACCTTGATAAAGTTATGTCGATAAAGGATTTGAAACAAAATCCAATATTTTTGAATATGCGCCATGGAGCTAAGCTCCAATATAAAGGTTCCAATAAGGGAGATTTCTCATTTTAGTCAAGTTTTTTGGAAAAATGAAACTAATTTCATCTTATTTTATTTAAACTTCAAGGATTTTATACTAAATTTAAAAGAATCCCCATTATTTATTAGTTCTACTGCTAACATTAATAGGGGTTGTTGAGTAGTACAACACACTGGAAAGCTACAAAATGGATCCTTTGATATGTCTAGGGGGCAATAACTTGTGGGATCCATTATGCAACGAATTGTTCTTTGGATCTCATTGGGTTCATAGATTCATATTGGGATAGTGACAACCTTGATTGCAAGTCCACATCCAGTTATGTACTTAGTTTGGGATCCAGCCCAATTTGTTGGTCATTAGCATGGGCCAAGTACAGAGGAGAAGTCAATGCCACTATTCAGTCCATTTGGCTACAAAATTCTAATTTTGAGCTTGGTATTAGTGTCCATCATTCGACTCTGATATGGTGTGATAATCAGAGTACGCTAAAGTTGTGCAGAGATTGAGTGCAGTGGCAATAAACCAAACACATCAAGATCCACATGCACTTCATTAGAGAACCGATTCATGTTGTGATCATTGATCTGCAATATTATCCTAGTCTTGAGCAGACTATTGACATCTTCACTAAGGCATTCACTGAGCAAAAGTTTCAATTTTTGTGACATCATCTCGAGGTGAAGGACACAACTGCCTAACTGTTGTCCTTTCTCTACTTTTTACATTATATTTTGAGGGGTGGGTTTCTTCCCACTGGGTTTCCCTGTTTCCTCTTTTTCATGGATTGTAATAAAGATTATGATAATCTAATCCAAAAAATTCACCTATGATATTATAGTATATGATGGTCACTTGGAGGAAGTACCTTTTACAAATACAATTCTCAAAATTGATAGTCAATATAAGGTCATTTGGAACTACACCAATTGATAAAATGTTAAATGGATTATGGAAAGCTTATTATGAGTTTGAAAACAATTATAACTTAGCAAATTTTTGGCTATGGGATAAGAAGGAACTTGTTTTGGAGACTCTTGTTACTGCCATTATCTTCTATGGATGTGAAGTTTGGGGATTTAGTGTTTCTAAAGAATTCTAGAGGAAGATAGATATCGAAATGAATCTCGTAACTGATAATATCAATATTAATGGAAATACAATCTAACATATCATCATCAAAGAAGCAAGCATTTCTCCCTTTGAGGGCATGGCTATGATTAGGTAGTTAATGTGCAAGAACAAGACAAAAAGCATGAACGTAATGTGGATCTCAACAAACTACTTGAAAGTCTAGCCAAAATGAACCATGGATGAGGATGATATAAAGATGTCAGTTTTAATATCAAAAGCATTATTACATTTAAATTTAAGGACAATCCTAAATGAAAAAAAGAAATAAGGGTTAAATTTAAGGACAATCCTAAATGCAAAAGAGAAAATGAGATAAAGAAAATTAAAATGTTGCAAGCATTTGGTCAAGCCTAATCTAAAAGATCAAAGTATTTCAAGGTTTTTATAAAGAAGAAAATCAAAATTGTTAATAAGAAGAAACTCTAAGAAGAAGCATAATAAAAGATGCCATTGGATAATTCCTAGAATATTTGGGGTAAAAGACTCTATTAGCTCTATGAATCTAAAAGAGTTAAAATGGAAAACACTTTCAAAGTGTCATATGTATACCTAAATTAAATTACAATTTCAAAATATTTAACGAGGTACATATCCTTCTGAATCATGAAAATATTTTGGTAATATAAAAACAAAAATTTTAAGAAATTCAAATAATTCCCTTTTCTTTTTAAAATTAGAGAAATAAATTTTAAATTCACTATCATTATTTTAAAATACCACTAAATAAAAAAACATATTTGAAATTTTTAAATATCATTAAAAAAAATATTTTTAAAATTTAAATATTAATGATTTAAAAGTGGGGAAATTGGTGTTTTAATTTATGAATTTTAAATATATTAAAATTAACATAACCATTGCCGAGATAAAAGGGAGGCATAGGACAATCATCCACAATATATAAAAGAATCAAATATATTTATGATAATCATTGTCCCCAAATAAATACAAGTTTGCAGTACATGAAGAAGAGAGGAACCTCTCTGTAATTCAGCCGCGTGGCAGATTTGAGACAGCTAAAAGTTCCAACATATTTGGCAGATCTGTTGGCACAGAACCCAGAATTCCAATGTCTTTGGCAGATTTGAGACAGGCAAAAGTTGGGTTGGCACAGAACCCAGAATTCCAACAGACGCAGAGGAGGAATGTGTATGTTTGTAAAGAATTGATCCATATTGTGGAAGAAAGAAAAGATTCAGACAAATTCAATGTGCAGCTCATTAATTCTCATGTACCTCCACATTCCACTGCAACAGATCCTGAAGCTTTGGCCGGAACTCCTCAACTGTCTCCAACTTTGGCTTCCAGCGTTTGCTTGGGTTCAATCTTAGCTGCGCAAGCGCCCTTAACACCTGTGGATCTTCTTCGTTTTCCAAATTCAGCTCCAGCAGCTCCTCTGGATCTTCTTCGTTTTCCAAATTCAGCTCCACCGGCTCCTCCTCCTCCTGCGCTCCGCTAATTTGTTTCTGCTCCTCCAATAACAATAATGCATCAGTCTTCATTTCTGTTTCTGGCTCTGGACGCATGAGGTCACCACAGAAAGGGAGTACTCTGCCTCTGGCGCTGGCTCTGGAGCTTCTTCTGTTTTTAGCTTTAGCTTTAGCTTTCATGGCCGAATTGGCCTTCAATCCCAGGGCGGCCATGTCTGTCTCAGAGAGTAGGGAATGCAGCTTGGGCATGGGCACAAGAAAATAGAGATGCCCCAATTCCAGTTCTTCATCTGCCGTGAGAGGATTAATCCTCCGCCCGATCTGCAAGCCATTGGCGTGGCATACAAAGTGCTGAGGATTGTCCAGCATTAGCTTTGACGCCTTTATCACGCGGCCGCCGCCTTTAGGAAGGTCCTGAACGCTGCCATTCCAATGGATGACTTTCACAGTGCTGGAAGGTACAGTCTTGGAAGCGCAAGAAACGTAACTGCCCATCCCGAATTGTGCTGTGCTGTGCTGCTCTGCTCTGTAGGGATTGGAAGGAAAAGTATGAACAATCAGCTGCATTACAATCAACAAACAATCTTCTCCCCTCCCCTCGGCTATTTAATCTTTTAGATTTTAACACTAAGTTAAATTCTTCCTCACTCACAGTCATTAACCTAATTAAATATATTTAATGTATTTTGTTCATAGTTTGTAATTGGTAAACTGTCACTCTTATATGTAAATGTATTTGTTAATAACAAATACAACTGTCACTATGTAAATATTTTTTACTCCTAGATAACTCACATATTTCTTTATATGTGAAGAATGTGATTTCTTAGTAATTAAAAATAGTTTTAAATCTTCTACAAAAGTAAGAAATTTATATTAATATAAATAATATTAAGCAAGTTAATAAAGTCATATTTTTTTATCATATCTTAATCTTAATTTTATATCCAAAATAAAAAATAATTTTTGTTTTAACAACAAATTCTATCTATCATCATTCTTTTGACTATATATTAAATAAAAATAAAAAATGGTTCTATTAAAAATATCTTAATCTTAATTCTATATCCAAAATTAAAAATATTTTTTGAACAAATTCTATCTATGGAAACATACATGAAAATTCCATTTTTTTTTATGGAATCTTTAACTTCAACTCTTTGAATAACTATGATGAATTAGTTTACATTTATGGATAACAACCAATAGTATTTATCTCTATTATTAATGGAGCTTTGAATGATAACTATTCTCCCTATTTTTAAAAATATACTATTGCAACTTTGGAAAAGCTTAAAACAAACTATATCAAACTATGTGTTGAAAATGAATTTGACCGCCACCAATAAACTATCTATTTTTTATCTGTTAAGATAATAATTAATAATTATTATCCTTAATACTAATCATAACTAATTTATGATAAGTACTCTTACTATTTAAAAAAATAAATTATCTACTCTTAAAACTTTACATAAACTTATAAAATAATGATGAATTTACATTAAATTGTGGAGAGTAGAAATTATTGCACAAAAAAACTATTCTACATTTATTATTATCATCGCAATAGTACATATTTATATGAGTTGGAAAAATCTCTTAAATCAAACTAACTAACAATCTCTTACATAAAACAAATAAACAATTCACATAGAAATTACAATAACCAATACATATGATGACTGATATCAAATATTAAGCACAAGAAAGGTGGGATTTAATATCTCCAACGCCCTCCTTCATTGATGACTGCTTGTCTTGATCTTTGTCTCATAAAGTATTCGTCAACATATTCAATCATTTTGAAATCTGTTAGAATGAACTCCATCTAGTTGTCTCATAGCCCTCATAAAGGTGTAGCTCTCCCAAGTTGAACTTTTGAGGTTTCAAATTCCCCCTTCTAGAACCCCCAGATTACAAATCTCTTGAAGTAAATTTTTTTAAAAATTTAAAACTGTAAATTTGGGTGAAATAAAAATTTACCCATATCTATTTGGGAGCAGATATGTGTGTGTGTGTGTGTGTGTGTGTGAGAGAGAGAGAGAGAGAGAGAGAGAGAGAAGTGTATGTGTAGGAGAAAGTGCACATTTAAAAATAGACATGTCATAAAATATTTACTTGATGGGTTTGAGTGCCCATCAAATTTATATTTACTTGACAGGTAGGAGTGCCCATCAAATGGTAATTTAATGGAATTGTGAGGCATGAAGACCATCATAACAACATTCATTGGGAAAGGAGGGACCCAAAGATCCTAATTCAAGTCTATGTATGGTGACATCGATATAGCTCATAACCTCCTTTATGTTCAAGTTGTTAAGTCCATTCTAACTCTTCATCAATGGTAATAAAGTCTAACAATTCTCTCACCATATTAAGCGGGAATGCAAATGAATAAAATGTCTCTCTCTAGACTATTGTTTGGGCCCTGCTTACTTGCCTTGCAAATCATGTGAAGCTCTCTCCACTGGAAGTACTCCTTAAAGACTCTATCGACCGTGGGGTATATATCATATATTAGGAGGAGGAGGTTGACAACGCCAATGAGGAGACCATAGTCATTAAGTCAAAATGATGTAAGTTTCTAGCCAATTTATATTTATATATTTTTCCCCTTACAAAAAGTTTATAAGAAGTTAAACTTGCAAAATCTAGAGTAAAAGCCCTACAATATTTCTAGCTTATACTATTTTGAAAATGTTATGATTATCATTCTTTATACTTATAGCTCTATAAGGAAAAGGAATTTATCAACACTACATAACAATGTCACAACTATTTTTCCTATTAATACAAATACTCCTCTATAGATATATAGATAGATAGATAGATAGCCCCAAGGTTTCGCTCATGTTGATTGTCTTGTCATGTCAAAGTTGTCATTATCAAAGCTCAAATATACCTGAGTCACTCAAGGTGATTACATGTTATATGATGATGATATTTACCCTATGCAATATTCACATAATGTGATAAAGTGCATAAAGGGTTTCCCTTAATAAGTTCTTTAAGTTTGGCAAGCGTAGAGAAGGGTTTTGTGTTGTTAACTCATAAATGTGGGTTTTTTGGGTGAGCCATAACCTTGATGAATTAAGGCCTAAGGATACAATTACCTTGTAATACTTCTGGGCCAATTGCGATACAACTAGTGTATGGCGTAGAAAATGGACTTCAAGATAGTTCTTCTTTGGGTATGCCAAGATATGGTAGAAATCCTAGTGGCTTGAATTTGTAAATTATCACTATCTAATTAGTTGTTGTAAAGGCACCCTCCAAGTACTCAAGTGTCACAATTTTGTTTCCTATTTGAGCTCCCCTGGCTCGAACCCACTCAATAGCCCTATCATACTCAGTACCAAGCTCTGAGAATCTATAGTAGCATAATTTATACATAAGACATATAACATTTTAGGAGCTATCCCTTTGTCAACACAATACTCTCCATTAACAACATAATCAAAACAATGACAATGTGTGTATTGTTCCATGTATTGTTGTCAATAATAATAGTTTTGTTTCCCATTGTTGCAATTTAATATATATAGTCCCATCATGACTTTACCTTGACATCAAGAGGTGTATTTTGTTATATCCAAAAATATGCTTCACTATTTCCATCAAAGATAACCCTTTCACCATGGGTACCCCTAACAACAAGAATAATAAAGGGAGATGAACATGCCTTTGATCTCACCTAAGTGCAATGGGTGACATATCTCGTAAGTAAGTAAGGTACACCTAAGAATATGGTTCTTGTACCCTTTCTCTAGAATGACAATCCTTGATTTGTAGAAACCTTTGTAGATGCCTTTAAATTACTTGAGCCTTTATGGGTAGTCGTAGATGCAAAATTAGGCTTACTATGAACTAGACTGGCCATATTTTTCCACAATTTTTCACAGGTGAAGATATTACTATAGCACTGATAAGACACATAACTAGAGATACAACAAGGATTATATGAACCATAAATCAATATAAACTAGTAAGATCAATATAAACTAGTAAGATCATAACGCCAGCAAAAGGGAGGTCACATAGTCACACACTTGACTCTCCGCAAGGTCACACACTTTCTCTCACCCAAAGTTATCTTACTTACCTCTGTGCACTACCACAGACAAGGCATTACACTACCACCGATAGCTAGCAGTCATAGCAAGTCGATCACAGCCAGGAGTAGCCTTAAGGGCATAGCCAAGTAGGTCCTATTCGATGCTGCCAATCAGAGCCGACAGTAAATCTTAGTCGATCATTGCTGATAGCCGCTAGTAGCCGGTAGTCCTAACCAGGAGTCATAAACGATAGACAAGAGCTGGTTGCTTGTTGCTTGTTGCCGGTAGCTGGTAGTCCTTTTGCCAGGAGTCCTCGCCGATCATAAACAGAAGGTCATTGCCCCTTCAATGGGGTTCGTCAAAATATGGGGCCATAAATTGTAGAGGAGGCAGAGGAGCAGGATCTGAAACGGTGGCGGCTACGCAATGGAATATTCCAAAGATCTGCTTCCGAGTTAATTTGAACCAATTGTGCCGCAATACAATTTCTCACTATCAGCCTTTGACTTAGAGTTTATTCGCTTCTGGGTTCAATATGATATCAATAACTATAGCGGTTTTTCCGGTTGGTCCCCGTTCTCGTTGACCACAGCCTATAGGGACAAGGCTATCCACCTTCACCCTGTTTGCATGCAATAGTTGGTAATTTCAAATTGAGTAGTGAGTTCCGCAGCTCCAGGATCTCATTTCATACTTAAGGAACAAATTGGTAAGGGATAATAAGTTATGTTAGAAAACCTTGTACAATAACTTGTATCGAGAAGGAAGGACTTCCATTGTTGACAATTTCCTTCCTGGGGGGAGTTTCATTCTGTTGGGATTCCTACTCCAAACAATTTTAGGTCTAGTTGGGACTTCATGTCGGGGAGATCCCCTAAAAGTTGGTAGGTCCGACACTGTCAACAGAACCATAAGTACTTTTACCTAATGAATCATAAATTACCATATCAGTAAATTTAGAAACTTACGTCTCTCCTTCGTTAGGTCTAGTATCTACCCCTTTACTGGTTACATCTCAAATAATTGTGTCTTTAATTGATGAAGTAGATCATCTTCCACCTGGCCTATTGAGTATCGAAGATATTAATTAAGAACTTGTTCCTGCTAATCCTCCAATTACCGAGGTTACAAGACCTTTTTTCATTAAACTTCCATCATCTCCTTTATGACAAAACCCTTTGTATCGAGCTCTTCTAAACTCTCCAAGACCCATCATAGTTAGCCCAACTGAGAGAATTCCTTGTTATGCATTGCTTCATATTTTTACCGAGTTCAACCATGACTGATTCTACACTTGAAAGTCAAACTTCATCTGATCTTGTTAGTAGACCTACCGAGTCAAGTATGAATTCCTTGTTTATTGGACCCCTAAAGTCCTACATACAGGGTGGATCTTCCATAGTTGTTGGGTATCAATCACTTAGTGGAATCTTTTCAAGAGTTTCAATTGGTCCTTCCTTTCCCCAATTTCCCACTTGGTCCTTTGAGATTTTATTTTTTTCATCTTTAGGAAGTATTTGTCAATCTACCCAAACAATAATTGCTTCACAAACTTTCGTATCTGGCGTAGAAACAAGATTTAATCAACAACTTAATTTATTATTTGGTGGTGTAGGATTTCCATAGCGCCCCTCAATAGGATCTTAGCCTACTAGGGGGGGTATTCTTACAGGGGGTAATTCTCCTATAGGAACATATCCTTCGCGTGGAGGGAAACATGTTGTTGGATCTTATCCGCCTCACGTAGATTTACTGCAACCTACTTGAACTCAGTCTCTTACTAGTGCCCATTCCCAGGAATGATTAGTACTCCCTTGGACCTTGCTTATGGTAGTGTACCTAAGATTCCCTCTGGTCAACCTGCTAACGGCATACCATAGATTCCTTATGGTCAACCTGTTCAGGGCGTACCTCAGATTCTTGTTGGTCAACCTATTCAGGGTACACCTCAAATACCCATTAGGAAACCTATTCAAGGTATACCCGAAATGCCATATCAAGGCTATCATCAAATGTAAACAAGTCAACCTTTCGAAGGAGTTCCACTTATAGCTCAACCTACTCTAGGTTACCCCGAATTCTACCTTCGACTTATATCCTTGATTAAGTTACTAACATAATGGTTTGTTAAGTCACTACTTCCTACTATTACTAAAAATGTTTCCAAAAGTGGATTTGTTACTAAGGATCAAGTTATTGCTCGTGCCCAATATCTAGATCTTGTTTATTCCAAATTTGGCATGTTGTACAATAAAATTCCTAATTCTCCTCATCCATCAAATACTATTCCACTAACTCCTACAAAATCTCACGCTGTTGATGGTGTGATTGGTTATATTAATCAACAATCAATGAGTAAACCAACTGGGCACTCTAATCCTAAGTCTACTCCCATTGTTGTTGTTCAAAACACTCCTATTACAACTTCACCGGTTAATATTTATGAGATTAAAACAATTCAATCCTCAATAACTAATAAATCTCAACAACCTAGAGGTAAAAATAAAGACAAAGAAAAAGCAAAACAAAGTGCCCCTCAATAGGAAAAACCAACAAAACCCCATATACGTATTTGTTGACATATTTATGGTGCACCTATCTTAAAAAAAATATATGTGATCCTTCCCTCATTTCTTTTAGTGACAAATATATACAAGACTATGATCGAAACACATATTTATGTGCTTTGTCATCCTTTCACAGAGTGTTATAAGTCTTGGTTTACCATAACAAGGCATTATGGCCCGTGTGACACCACTGTGCTTTTCACTATGCTATTATTCTTACCAACTAGTATGAAAGCAAGGAATAATAGACGCTTTAATTGTGAACATTTATTTGGAAAATTTTAATATTCATTTTTAATTATTTTTATCTTTTTTATCTAACACTTATTTCATGAAATCACATAAAATTTATTTCATAGAAAATTTCAACCTCATATTTGTTTTCAATTTTATTATTTTAATAAGCTTTCTATATATTTATACTTAAAAAAAATTAATAAAAAAAATTTAAATAACTATGTTTTTCTGGATAGTTTGATTTATACAAATGATGATGCCAACAAAACTTACTATCCACTTCATACTAAATCATGTTCAGAGCATTGAACCATTCAAATTTATAGTTTAAATATTATATTGGCCTTTTCTTCTAAAATTATTAAGAATATGTATAAAATTTGTAAAATTAAACAAACTCCTATCTCACACTAAATCATGTTCATTTATAATTTAAATATTATATTGGAGTTTTCTTCTAAAAATACTTAAGAACCCATGTTAAATTTGTAAAATTAAACAAACTCCTATCATCATTCAATGATCTCTCACCTCATGTTTGTATCAATATCATCCATTAGAAGATATAGAACCCACCTAGATTTATGGGGAAAATGTATTTAGTAATACTTTCTTGGCATCTGTTTAAATATATAGTGTTTGTATATTTCATGGATAAATATATATGAAACCTATCTTCGTTTGTTCTGTATTTTTTTTGTTATTTGATGATATAGATCTCATTGAGGGTTTTTGGTTATTGGATGATATAGATCTCACTAAGAGTTCATCGTGTTATTATTTATATATATATATATATATATATATATATATATATATATGATTTTTCAAGGGTAGGTAATTCAATATATACATCTTTTTGTTGTATTTTACATTCTTGTTGTTGCATGGGTGTGAACACAAAATGAAATATATTTCTATTTTAGAATATATTTATATTTCTAATGATTTACAACCTAGTTTCTGTCAATTCTACTCTTTTAAATTGAGTATAAAAAATGTTTGAATCTAGGTCTTAAAACAAAATCTTGCAATGTAGTGTCAAGTTCACCTTCCAAAAATTTTGCTGACAAAGAACCCAATGTTGCTACATCTTGTTCTCAACTAAACTATCATCCAATTGAAAATAAAACGTCATTAGAAAGAATATTTGTTAAAGTGCCTAAGCATTGCACATTATCAAAACTTTAACCGTTGTAAGTCTTTTCATCCTCACATCTCTACATTATTTAATTGTTGGCTTAGGTCAGTCTCTCCATCTTTGTCCTAATGATGAACCACATTGGGTGGTTCGAAACACGTCGATCTAGGAAAACTATCTATGTGATTAATCCAAAATAGCTCTTTCTAAACATTATGAATGAGAGAAGTTTTCACTAAGAGAAATAATCCCATTCTTTGTGATTAGGAAAACATAAAAAGAACAAGGTTTATGTTGTTTTTTCCAATAAATCCAACAAGTAACATATTCACTTGCATCAATTAAAGCGTGCAATACAAACACAAGGTCCCTTGCTATACCAAGAACGAAAAGAATACATACAATAAATTAAAGCAATTGAGACATACTTGCAATTGATCCAAGAAAAACTTACATCTGCATGATGCATTTGTGAAAAAATTTCATTTTGGAAAAGACATGTGGCTCCTGAAAATCTCACATTGTCAACTTTTAATAACCTCATTCATGCAATAGAATTCAAACACCTCAAAATCAATGAACAAATTTGGAAATGTTGTAATACTGCAATACTCAATGAAAATTTGCCTACATTTTGATCACCTCTACAAATTCGCCAAAACCAGAAATTGCTTTCTATTACAAAATCAACACATTTAGAGAAGATATTAGTGGCACCAAGAGTGACCTTTGCACAAATAAAGAAACTTGGCCACAAAAGATCGTAGATTGGATTGGCATGCACATTTGTAAATGTTCTTTCCAATTTGAACAATGTTCAAATAACCCTGCCTAGAAATATTGATGAATGCATGATAGTTGAAATTACTAAATAGGAAAATGGAGTACATGAATGCTTATTTGTCTGGAAAGATTTGGCCAAAAAAAGTGATGGCTACTTTAAATGACTTGTGCAAAACCACTCTTTACAAAAAAGAACGAATAGTAATCAACAATGAATGGGAGAAACATTTTGACCAAAGTGAGTAAAACCATGGGAGTAATGTTCCAACAATAGATCCACTAGATTCACCAAACGTTGAAAATCATCTAGAACTAGAATTAGAAACACTTATGACTACTCAGAGGCCCATCTAGTCCATGATCTTGATACAAGAATAATACAAATTGTGCCTTCTAAATGATTTCAACCATTGGGCATTTTCCAAGACAAGTTCCCTGAATAACTTAACTTTCCTATATTTGTTTTATGGTTCTAATCAATTTGTTAACGTCATCAACCGCTTCTCCTATCAACAAATTGCATAGTGGGAGTTATTGCACACGTCTTTAGACTTCTCAACACATATTACGGGTATATGTTTAAAGAAATTTGTATATTGATAAACCAAGATTCCAACTCTGCCTAAATTATAAATTAGCAAATTTTTGGCTGTGGGATAAGAAGGAACTTATTTTGGAGACTCTTGTTACTGCCATTATCTTTTGTGGATGTGAAGTTTGGGGATTTAGTGTTTCTAAATAATCTTAGACAAAGATAGATATCGAAATGAATCTTGTAACTGATAATATCAATATTAATGGAAATACAATCTAACATATCATCATCAAAGAACCAAGCATTTCTCCCTTTGAGGGCATGGCTATGATTGGGTAATTAATATGCAAGAACAAGACAAAAAGCAAGAACGTAATGCGGATCCCAACAAACTACTTGAAAGTCTAGCCAAAAGGAACCATGGATGAGGATGATATAGAGATGTTGGTTTTAATATCAAAAGCATTATTACATTTAAATTTAAGGACAGTCCTAAATGAAAAAAAGAAATAACGGATAAATTTAAGGACAATCCTAAATGCAAAAGAGAAAACAAGATAAAGAAAATTAAAATATTGCAAGCGTTTGGTCAAGCCTAATCTAAAAAATTAAAGCATTTCAAGGTTTTTATAAAGAAGAAAATCAAAATTGTTAATAAGAAGAAACTCTAAGAAGAAGCATAATAAAAGATGCCATTGGATAATTCCTAGAATATTTGGGGTAAAAGACTCTATTAGCTCTATGAATCTAAAAAAGTTAAAATGAAAAACACTTTCGAAATGTCATATGTATACCTAAATTAAATTACAATTTCAAAATATTTAACAAAGTACATATCCTTCTGAATCATGAAAATATTTTGGTAATATAAAAACAAAAATTTTAAGAAATTCAAATAATTCCCTTTTCTTTTTAAAATTAGAGAAATAAATTTTAAATTCACTATCATTATTTTAAAATACCACTAAATAAAAAAACATATTTGAAATTTTAAATATCATTAAATAAAATATTTTTAAAATTTAAATATTAATGATTTAAAAGTTGGGGAAATTGGTGTTTTAATTTATGAATTTTAAATATATTAAAATTAACATAACCATTGCCAGGATAAAAGGGAGGCATAGGACAACCATCCACAATATATAAAAGAATCAAATATATTTATGATAATCATTGTCCCCAAATAAATACAAGTTTGCAGTACATGAAGAAGAGAGGAACCTCTCTGTAATTCAGCCGCGTGGCAGATTTGAGACAGCTAAAAATTCCAACATAAAACAACAGATGCATGAATCCGGAAGATGCAACCACACAGTTCCAACATGCGATGAATCCGGAAGATGCAACCACACAGTTCCAACATATTTGGCAGATCTGTTGGCACAGAACCCAGGATTCCAATGTCTTTGGCAGATTTGAGACAGGCCAAAGTTGTGTTGGCACAGAACCCAGAATTCCAACAGACGCAGAGGAGGAATGTGTATGTTTGTAAAGGATTGATCCATATTGTGGAAGAAAGAAAAGATTCAGACAAATTCAATGTGCAGCTCAGTAATTCTCATGTAGCTCCACATTCCACTGCAACAGATCCTGAAGCTTTGGCCGGAACTCCTCAATTGTCTCCAACTTTGGCTTCCAGCGTTTGCTTGGGTTCAATCTTAGCTGCGCAAGCGCCCTTAACACCTGTGGATCTTCTTCGTTTTCCAAATTCAGCTCCAGCAGCTCCTCTGGATCTTCTTCGTTTTCCAAATTCAGCTCCACCGGCTCCTCCTCCTTCTGCGCTCCGCTAATTTGTTTCTCCTCCTCCAATAACAATAATGCATCAGTCTTCATTTCTGTTTCCGGCTCTGCATGCATGAGGTCACCACAGAAAGGGAGTACTCTGCCTCTGGCGCTGGCTCTGGAGCTTCTTCTGTTTTTAGCTTTAGCTTTAGCTTTCATGGCCGAATTGGCCTTCAAGCCCAGGGCGGCCATGTCTGTCTCAGAGAGTAGCGAATGCAGCTTGGGCATGGGCAGAAGAAAATAGAGATGCCCCAATTCCAGTTCTTCATCTGCCGTGAGAGGATTAATCCTCCGCCCGATCTATCGTCATTCTTTTGACTATATATTAAATAAAAATAAAAAATGGTGTTATTAAAAATATTTTAATCTTAATTCTATATCCAAAATTAAAATTATTTTTTGAACAAATTCTATCTATGGAAACATACATGAAAATTCCAATTTTTTATGGAATCTTTAACTTCAACTCTTTGAATAACTATGATCAATTAGTTTACATTTATGGATAACAACCAATAGTATTTATCTCTATTATTAATGGAGCTTTGAATGATAACTATTCTCCCTATTTTTAAAAATATACTATTGCAACTTTGGAAAAGCTTAAAACAAACCATATCAAACTATGTGTTGAAAATTAATTTGACAACCACCAATGAACTATCTATTTTTTATCTGTTAAAATAATAATTAATAATAATTATCCTTAATACTAGTACATAACTAATTTATGATAAGTACTCTTACTATTTAAAAAAAAAAAATTATGTACTCTTAAAACTTTACATAAACTTATAAAATAATGATGAATTTAGATTAAATTGTGGAGAGTAGAAATTATTGCAAAAAAAACTATTCCATATTTATTATTATCATCACAATAGTAGATATTTATATGAGTTGGAAAAATCTTTTAAATCAAACTAACTAAAAAATAAACAATTCACATAGAGATTACAATAACCAATACATATGATCACTGATATCAAATATTAAGTAGAAGAAAGGTAGGATTTAATATCTCCAACACCCTCCCTCATTGAGGACTACTTGTCTTGATCTTTGTCTCGTAAAGTATTCATCAACATATTCAATCATTTTGAAATCTTTTAGAATGATGTTGTAGCTCTGATACCACTTGTTATCCTTTTAACCTACAAAAGATACCCAAATACAGAATATGCAAAGAAAAATACCCAGAACATAGAATAGTGAGAGTCAACAACAGATATTTTAGTATTCAGAAAGCAATGTTCACTGGCCTCTTTGAGGGGGCAACCTCTAATAGAGTAGAGCTCGATTCAAAAATAAGACACGATGCTCCTCGCAGGAAGTCTCTATCCTTTATATATGACTCATACATGTAATACCATGGATCAATACCATGACTTTTATTAATACCATCTATCTAATACTAGGCCCATTTGCAACTAACTGTGGTCCCGTAATAAATAGCGGGTTAACCACTTACAATTATTAATATGGGCTTTATTGACTCTTTATTATGACGTCATCCCACTACATAAATAAGGGGGTTAGGGTGGGACCCCCTTATTAACAAATCATGTACATTTATAGTACATGGTTTGATCATTGGGTTTCACATCCCAAGGTCTCTTGGACTTCCTTTTGTCTATTAAGCTTCCACACTAACCCATTGAGTATTAGGTGTCTAACAAAGGTGTCAGGGTGGATCCCAAAGAGATCCAGGAAATGCAGGATTGGCCCCAACCAAAGACCTTGAAGAGTTTGAGAGGATTCTTGGGTCTCACCAACTACTATAGCAAATTTTTTCGCAATTATGGTCACATTGCTAGACCCCTCACTCACCTTCTCAAGAATAATTAATTCCTTTAGAATGGTGAACCACAACATGCGTTTATAGCTCTAAAACATGCCATGCATTCCACTCACGTATTGGCACTACCTAACTTCACCAAATCTTTTGAGATTGAATGTGATGCTTCAGGTACGGGTATTGGGGTTGTCCTAATGCAGGAAGGTCAACCCTTGGCCTTCACTAGCCAACAACTAAGTGGGAAACATCTGGGAAAATCTACCTATGAGAAGGATATGATGGCCATCTTACATGCAGTGGATACTTGACAACCATACTTATTGGGGTAATGTTTCCAAATGTTATAGCTCTGATATCACTTGTTGTAGATCTAACCCGGAATCATATGAAAATATAAATAAACCCAAGAATAACAAGATCTAAATAGATAAAAATTCTTTTTTATTATCAAACCCTTAAGGTAGGGCAACACCATACATTCACTCCTTAAGGAATGAGAACACTCCACAAGCCATATGCTTGTTTATACCATAGTTCTTCACAATTCCTTCCCTCTCTCCCATGTGGAGTCTCTAGCCTCTATATAGGCCTCATACATACAATACCATGGATCATTACCATGGTTCCCTCATACCATCCACTAATACCATGAGCCCATTACATTAATATTAACTACTTGTGGTCCCTTACATGATATGGGTTAACCACCTTATTTATTACTATGGCCCATCCCATTATTACATTATTACCTTGGGTACCTCCCTTGGTACCCCATATTATCCCCTAGGTATATAACATCAATGGTCTTAAAAGATTAAAAAACATTTTATAAAGTGTTTGATTTAATATTTAATTCTATATGGGTTCAAAATAATTTTATAATTTTCAAGATAAGATAGGGTATTAACTAATATAGGGTTTTTTTAAAAATAATTTTTCAATAATAAAAAAATAATGATTTATAAAATAAAATAAAAATAAATATGTCAAGAAAGCAATAATACTAATTTAAATGTGTGATTTTGATTGGTTTATAAAAGGGGTTTTTTTTTTAAATATTTTCAATAATAAAAAATATAAGATTTTATAAAAAAAATAAAATAAAAAGTAAATATGCAAGAAAGCAATAACTAATTTAAATGTGTGATTGTTTGATTGGTTTATTTAACAATAATTAACATTGTACGTTACAATTTTTATATCATATTAAGATGTATAACATATTTTAGATATGATAAATATTTGTTTACTATTTAGGTATAGTTTAGGAAGATGACAACCCTAATGTTGAATGGAAGAATGATATGTGTACCAATGGCCTATTGTCACTAGGATTGCGCAAGACTCAATCAAGCGTGGATGCCCCTTGATATAGTTTATTTCCCTCGCAAGTGACTTCCACCATCAACCCTCCCCGTGGTGTTTAAACTTGAGACCTAATGAGAATTAAACCCCACACAAATCAACTCATTTACAACTCATAAGTCAATAAATATCTAAAAGAAACTAACACATTTATATATCAAATATATAATATTTATTATATATTCAATGTAAACCTAAACTTTTATTTTACATAAGAGATCATTCCTTTTGATAAAATAATAAAATTACATAACAAGATTTATAGAAATAAAAATCCAATAACTTAAACGACCATTTTTTAAAGACTTTAACAAGAAATTTGTATTAATAAAAAAATTGCAACTGGAACATGCAGCTAAAGTACATCAGAATGGATGTTGCAAGAAAATTCCTTCAACAATTCTAAAAAGAAGAGGGCAAAAAAGATCATCCTCCTTCCAACTGAACAAGAGGGAGACGATACAATACTAGAAATTTTGAAACTTAAACCTACTACTTCTTGAGTAAAGGAGTAAGTTCTTACAAATCACTTGAATAATAAGATATAAAAACAAAACATATCTAAGATTTGAGCGAACCTTACCCCCCTCTACATCCACGAGAGGTGAAAGAATGCTGGGCACTAGATTTGGGGGATTTCTCGCTTCAATCTTTTCTACTTCTTGTTAATGGAAGGGGGGAATGCTAATTGTTTTTTAGAACATCTGAATAGGAACGAGAAGAAGAGGAGGGATTGACCTCCTCCTCTTCCTCTATGCCAACATCTTCTTCCTTATTTTCTGAAAGATAGTTTTTATCATTATCCTTAGATGAAATCTCTTTCGCAATGGGTGAGTTGATGATCTTAGGAGGCACTTGATCTAGAGTTGGTTGATCAAATTTGGGAGTTCAATGATTTTAAGCTTGTTCAACCTTGACTTTTCACTGAAGATTGCAAAACTACAAATATATCACTAGAGGGAGATTACTGGTGAGATTCAGGCATGCTGGAACAACATCTCTTAGAAATATCATTCTTATGCTTCTTTCAAACTAGTTTAAATGCACCTTGCTCATCATTACTGTGAGAAGTTGGTGTTGGGATAGAAGGACGTTGAGATGCCAAAATATTTGGACAACCTTTTGCAAAGTGCCCATGTTGGGTAGCGGAAGCCCCGCGAAATGAGTATGGGGTGCGAAGCCTGGAATTTTGGGTAATATTAGGGTTAAAGACTCCACGGAAAGCACAGAGCGCGAGCTATAATAGGTTGAGTCAAAGGGTAGTTCACCCGAAAATAATGTAAAGAAATAGTAATAGTGTCGGCCCATGGTGGGATCACGGGCCAAGGAAAAGTATAAATAGAGCGAGGCTCTATAAGGGAAAGGCAGAAAAACTTTTGGTTTTTGGCCCGAATATGTAATGGGTGAATAGTCTGAGAGTAGTTGTAAGTCCAAGTCAAGGGAGTAGGGTAGAAGGTAGAGGCTCTGTAGCTATGTGTGCAGAGGCTTGGAAAGTCCGCAGCTGTGTGCGCGGACCCTGCAGCTGTGTGCACAGGGTGGATCTGGATATATTGT
Organism: Pinus taeda; assembly: GCA_000404065.3. Taxonomy (NCBI): domain Eukaryota; kingdom Viridiplantae; phylum Streptophyta; class Pinopsida; order Pinales; family Pinaceae; genus Pinus; species Pinus taeda. The sequence goes on along the minus strand of APFE030195138.1, from coordinate 98,452 downwards.
TGAAGATTGATAATAAAGATAAGTTTCTTTTGAATTCTGTGTTTATTACGACTTTACTCTTTTATGATAAATGAACTATTATGATTTTTGCATTTGCTACAGTTGAATACATGTGAACTGGGTTAATCTTGATGCACAAAGTAACCAAAAGTAATAAATGTTTGCTTAAAGACCGTTTTAACTAGATCAAACAAGTAATAAGTGATTCAATATGTAATAAGCACGATAAGGGTATTTCTATCTGCACAGATCTGGCGTAGCGTGAGGCTGTAGAACAATGCGCAAGCCCCAACTCACATCCAAGACATCCCCAGGGTGCGGAAACCTAGTTCCAACACCCTCCCTTGCTACCTCGGGTGAGACCCCAGTTCGTGCTTTGCGGGTTTTTGCCGAAAGCGCCAGTAGTTGTGGGATTTGTTGGCTTATATGGACACAAATGTGCATCAGTGGATCAATGCGTTGCCCCTCTTAACAAATGAAGGTTATTAGAGTATGAAGCACATTGCGGAATTCAAAGCCGATATGCATCATGTCTACATCTGGGTGTGGAAGGACCCAGCCTAGACATGGACCCTCTCTGGTTCATTGTCATTAATGATGTTGTTCACAAGATTGTCGAGGCTTGGCCTGCGGCTTGGCGAGGACCCACGATAGTGGAACACGACAAGGCCACTATTCGGAAGCTGTTACCGGGAATAGTATCCACTCGGATGCTTCTATTCCCACTAAGACTGGTAGCTATCTTAGAAACAAACAAGTAAAGTCTACTTTCGTTTTCCTTTATGAAAATAGATAAGAGTGGAACAAAGGAGACCAACCTTAGTCTTGTGCTTGATTTCCTTATTTGAGTCCTCTCCTTCCCGATAGAGCTTTTTCGCTTCTTCTTCGTCTGCCCAGCTTCAAAGAGCACCTACGGAATCACAACAACATATTACTATCGAAGAACAAAGATCTATATGCACAAATAACACAGGACCAGATGTGTGTTAACCATGCAAATTCATATATAATGAAACATACAAGAATATGGAGGAAAACTTGAATAGCTTTATTAATATGAAAAGTAGCAAGAGGATTACAACCATATGTCCTGACCCAACATCATCCTCCAGCAAGAAAGCCCTTCTTCACCTCAAGTAAAGCCTAGATCACCCAACACTATGAATATACACCAGAAAACCAACAACACTTCTCTTTAAGATACAAAATTCCAGCCTCTGGATCTCTGTGATGAGGGATCCATATATAGATGTTGTAGGGAGGTGAGTCATCTTCTGGGGTCTTGATTAGTGTCTTCTCTCTGATAGTTCCTGCTTCACTTGGAGAATGATGATCTCTTACTCATCCCTGGTCGAAAACAGAGAGCCAAGTGTCAGAGGGGAAGCTTCTGGAAGATTCCATGATCTTCCACCTCGCAATTTGTCCCTGCCATTTGTCCATTCCCGACATCGCACCCTACAGAGGGGCCATTCAGTATGCATCACACCCTGTAACACTGGGAAGGTGATATGCATCGCACCCTCTGCACTGGGCTTCAGTATGGTCCAGTTTTGACCATTTATGAACAGTTTTAGTGGAGAACTTCTGGGAGATGATGTTATCAGCTGACCTTGTTCCTTTTAGGCAGTGAAGCAACACTTTTAGGGACTTAGGAGCCCTCAGTTTATGGACATTTATGATTGGGGTTGAAGTGCCCAAAAATGTCTATAATAGTTGCCCCCTAAAGCATGAGGTCGTTAATCTTTTTGATGTCGAGTGAAATGGTTTACCATGAGGATCCGAAGTTTTTTCGAGTTGGGAGGCGACCTGTAATAAGATATAATACAATACATTATTTTGACAACATTTTTTCTATAACAGAAGCAAAAAGAGGTAGCCAAGCGCGTCGCACAACAAAAGAGGAATGAACAGTATGCTGTAGAGGTTAAGGCAACGCGAGAGGTAAAACTTGCAGCAACGGACAAAACAGTACCAGGCGTGCAAACACCAGCAAAGGACAAAGGCAATCAAAAGGAAACTGCTCAGTCGGCCGCAACAGGTACCCCACTAAAGCGCTCAGTGACACCAGAGCGACTGAAGGCATGGAAGAAAGTAAAAGCATCTAAGACCAGTAATGAAGTTACCACCCTAACGAAGGGCAATCTAAATGACATCGAAAACATCGTTCACAAAGCTACTCAGGAGGCAGTCGATGAGGCTATGTCGGAACAACACATTGTGTTGCAGGAGCTCTAGACATAGTTACGGGAATTGGGATCAAGAATTGCGCAAGTAGTCCCTAACGTTTCTATAGACGCCTCCAGTATGATAGCTACAGAACCATTGCTCAAAGCCTAGGTTGCTCAGTCTACTTCGATCTCAGCAAGGCGCGTTGGTCACCAACCAACCGAAAGAACGAGCAATACTAGAATGCCTTATTGGATTGGGACTGAACGTGGCTGCACTCCCGCGTGATAGTTTGCAACAACTCTACGATGGCACCACAATCAAACTTCACGCAAAGGCTGGCTGCATCGATCAGATACTCCAAGAGCAAAAAATTAATATTGAACAACTACGGCTCCAACGCGATGAAGCAGTCACACAAAAACAATAGATGGAAAAGGTAGTAGTGGAAGTTTGTTTGAATGCTCAGGCATTAGATATTACAGGGGACTTGCCTTTTAATGCACATATTTTTACGTTGGCTATGGAGTTCCAAAGGACAAAATAGGAGGCCGCACAGCTGCAGCTCAAACTCAGTGTGCAGATCACCGAGTTGAAATTGCAGGTCCCACCACCAACACCCCTAGAGGTCGTAGTACAGTGCAAGAACATTATTGATATGGGGCACGCGATGCTTACATGGTCACTCGAAGAATGTACTGAGTTTCTAACTCAGTCGATTGATATGCTCACTGTCCTTTAGGAAGATCCCACACTCTGTAGGTTGGAAGCAAAGGCCTGGGAACTTCAGCACGTCTATGATCAGCTCCGGGGAACCGCATAAACCGTTGTTATCCTGCAACGATTGGCTAAGATGAGGGAGGTGCAGGACATGAAAATCCAAGCTGAAGTCGCGAGACAAAAGGAAGCCATGGTGAAAGCTCATATCCAGCCATGGTTGGATGAGGCATTTGTAGTTCCAACCACCATAGAGCATAAGGTAGCACACATGAAGGTAGAATGTGCTAGGATGGAGACAACCGACATAGGGGCAGAAATATCGGAACCACAGGTGGAACAGATGCAACGCATGACAGAAGTATTTTCTGCTAGTACCAGCGATGCACTAAAGTTGTTGACCGACCTCCGTGCAAAGATGGACGCACCAGCTCAGTGACTCGGGATGAGTCATGATGATTGTGTTGGGGGACTGTTGGGTAGCGGAAGCCCCGCGGAACGAGTATGGGGTGCAAAGCCCAGAATTTTGGGTAATATTAGGGTAAAAGACTCCGCCGAAAGCGCAGAGCGTGAGCTATAATAGGTTGAATCAATGGGTAGTTGGCCTGAAAATAATGTAAAGAAATAGTAATAGAGTCGGCCCGCGGTGGGATCGTGGGTCAAGGAAAATTTTAAATAGAGCGAGGCTCTATGAGGGAAAGGCAAAAAAACTTTTGGTTTTTGGCCTGAATATGTCATGGGTGAATAGTCTAAGAGAATTTGTAAGTCTGAGTCAAGGGAGTAGGGTAGAAGGTAGAGGCTCTATAACTATGTCTACAGAGGCCTGGAAAGTCCACAACTGTGTGTGTTGATCCCTGCAGCTGAGTGCGTAGGGTGGATCTGGATGTATTGTTGAAGATTGATAATAAAGATAAGTTTCTTATGAATTCTGTGTTGATTGCGACTTTACTCTTTTATGATAAATGAACTATTATGATTTCTGCATTTGCTACAGTTGAATACATGTGAACTGGGTTAACCTTGATGTGCGAAGTAACCAAAAGTAATAAATGTTTGCTTAAAGACCGTTTTAACTAGATCAAACTAGTAATAAGTGATTCAATCTATAATAAGCACGATAAAGGTATTTTGATCTATGCGGATCTGGCGTAACACGAGTCTTCAGAACAGCGCGTAAGCCCCAACCCACACCCAAGACATCCTCAAGGTGCGGAAACCTGGTTCTAGCACCCTCCCATGCTACCTCAGGTGAGACCTTAGTCCGTGCTTCGCAGGCTGTTGTCGAAAGGGCCGGTAGCTGTGGGATTTGTTTGGCTAAATAATTCTTCGGAACTTGGGTCAAGCCCATATAAGCCAACAACCCATACTCATGGTAAGAATTACATTTAAAAGGGATCTTCTCATAATACAAGGCCTGAAGATGGGTCCATCCCTCCAAGTCAAGTTGAATTGCCTCTGCGATTCTTTTTGCCAAATCCATTTGAACTCAATTTCTGGCACAAGAGAAGTTATTCTCCTTGGGCTGAAAACCAGTAATGTAAAAGTTCAATTTGTCTCTTATGGCTTTATAAATATCACAACCAAAATAAAGAAATGGAAGATATGAAAATTTGATCCAAATGGGCACAAAATAAATTTGCATGTTGAGATTGAAATCCAGAATCCAGTGGTTGGAAAACATGTTGAAGAAAATGTAACTAGGTTCGATATTTATACGTGAAGTTTTGATCTTTGTACTTGGAAAGAAAAGAAATATTATTTTTGTAAATCATATGAATGAGTTTCTTGCTCATTCTATAGGCCTAGGAAAGTTAAAGAGTCAACATAATTAGCTCTTCTTCAACATATTTGTAATGTATATGAAGCTACCTAGTGTTTAAGAACATCCATCCAAGACCAACATAATCCTCCTGAAGACAAGCAATCAAAAAGATGGAAAACTCTGTCAGGTTGGCCAGCAAAATAATTTAAATTGAAGTCATGTTGGCTACCATAAGAGACACAAAGGATCACTTGGTTATGTTCACCCCAACTGGGAGGAACAAGATCTTGCATTCTTTGAAGTAACTCGGATAAGAACAAGGTTTGCAACTTTGCATATCTTGAAGAAGTATATTCTCGAATGGGATAATTAGGAGCAGGATCTCAGAGATAAGGTGCAAAGATACCTTCGCATTCCACTCTAAGATCTCAATTAAGCTCAAGGTGCTGGAACTTAGATGGGTACAAGACTATGTCTCTTTGCATAAGGATCAGTCTTAAGATAGTATCACTGTGATTTCAGATAAGTACTATTATGATGATTACATTCTTGACACAAGTCTAAAGATAAGGATCTTGGTGCTACTCTCTGTAGTCATAACCTTAAGCATAGTTATGATCTCAATGGTGACCCTATCTCAAGGATATAATCTCATCGAAGGGGCAACTATGGTGAAAACAATGAAGATCCCGATGGTGCAGACACAGTGATGATCTTGGAAAAGGTGCAGTGATGATGATGATCTTAGAAGTATGAAGAAGAGGATTGATATCTTTGTCTTGGAGTGGCTTAGTCAGTCAAGGGTCATGGTCTTGGTTTTCATCAATTGGTATCTCTAGAAGAAGAATCTAGTGTGGGTTTTCCTCTCCAAGAAGGAGAGGTTTTGGCCCTGGCAAAATGCCTACATCTTGTGTTCTTGTCTCTTTGGTTTTGGTAGCTATTTGATGAAATAAGAAACACCCACTCTAATAATGTTAAAGAGAAGATTGTGCTAACAAGCAAATTAAAAAAATGTCTCACAAATAATTATCAAGTTAAGAAGAATCACATTAACTAAATGTGCCTCAAATTCTTCAACATGGTATCAGAGCTATGGGTGTAGTCTAAGGAAGGGAATAAAAGAGACACTTAAGGATCAACTTCAAGAAGGACATCACAACAAGTTGAAGGAATTGAAAATTCAGTCTTCAAAAAGTATTATTCAACAACATGACAATTCAAGACCAATCTCAGTGAAGTCTTAAGACTCTCGATGACACAGAACAACGACATATTCTAAATCCTTTATCAGTATTGATGAGAAAAAAAAAGTATAAATCCTCGGTATATGAACTCAGGAATACCCTGTATCAGTGAAAGAGAAGTATCCCCTATCTCGACACTCTTATTTTCTCTACCCCAATAAGAACATTGTCTTGAAATCAACGTGATCACTATATTGGTCTCCTCATAATTGAAGTCTTCAACATATTCTCGGCATGACCATGATGATACTCTCACAGATTTAACATATTCATCTTGATCTCTATTTCAGTAATTTCTTGACATAAGAATAATGGTCTCAAAGATCCTACAAGAAACACATAATTTCTGTTTGACAAAACTATATCCATAGTTTGATGAAATGGTACAGCGAGGCGAAGTATTACATAAGCATGGTGATCTTAATACTCCTCATGATGCTTATTTATTGTGGATATTGGGTAAAATGCAATCGTTTGAGTAATCCTTACAAGTCCTTGATACAAGGAGACATTTTTGTCTCAACATAAATTATAATCTCATGCAAACAAAAGTATTGTTGGTGCTCAGAAAATCAGGAAAAGAAGGTAGGTTCGATGATCACAATCACATTCTCAGTAAATAATTTTGTGCAATAATAATAAACGCAACTTACAGTCAAGGTGTGTAAGTTATTATCTTAGTAAAAAATATGAAGACATAGCCATGATCTTGATAGATCAAAAGTCAAGTCTCCAATACATATCTCAATAAAAACATAACGATGAATTTAGTGACAAGTTTGATCTCACAACACAATGGAAAATTCAAAAGAACAACACTCATGGATATCACTATCTTGGTACAATATCAATATACTTGTCACAATTTCAAATATGATCTATAAACATGATCTCAGTAGTATGATGCTCGGATCTGAACTTGAATTTTATGATGCTGAAGAATAATAAGGGCTACTTATGGGATGGTAGAATCATGAGCATGTCAACAATATGTTCAATATAGAAGGAGTCAAAAGAACCATGAAGAAGAATTAGGAATCAAGATGATCTCAAGATCATAAAGCAGTTTTGGTGATGACAAGATTAAAAATGTTGTGGTGCTAGAAGGTCTCCAAAGAAGTCTTGGTAAAAGGATACTAGCAGTTCATGATGGGCAGCTCAAGAAAAGGAAGCATCAAGGTGAACATCTCCTCTTTACATTCCAAGTAAGTATCTCTCATGTTTGATCAATTTTTTATTTAATGACTTCAGTTTGCAAGGGAATGGAAATGCTAGAGAATAGTCATAATCCTCATAACAAGGTCCTTGCATGAAATAAGGACGATAGTTATAGTCCTCATAGATGAATGAAGTCATTGAATAATGTCTCCTTTGAGTTCATGAAGGTAGGCGTTAGGGAAGATAGTAGAGGAATCATGAACATTATAAGAAAATTCATGTCACTAGATAGGATGAAAGGAGTTGGATAAGGGGGAGTAGAAATATTCAAGTTAGTCTCTCTCTATAAGTCTCTTTTTAGGCTCCTATATCCTACGTAAAATGTGACTACAATATATTATAGGATGTGGTGGAACATCATGAAAGAAACTAGATCTCGTGATGTCATCACGAGGGTGAATAAATTTTCAAGGATAAGATACCTCAGTCAAAGAAGGCAAGTTGTAGGAAAAAACTTTGCAGAATTCAAACATTTAAAGAAGGCTCTTCATACAACAAAAGGGAAACATCTGCTGGATAGGGATCTTTAAGATCCTCAAGATTCTTTGATGAAATCTTCACTAGAATATTCACTGATCCAGGGATGAAGGAAGTGTTTCGATAGAAACTCCAACCTGTGAAGTTCATGAATAATGATATGATGACGTAAGAGCAGTTCAAGGGGTTGAAGATGTTGTCGTTTTGTGTTTTTGAGGTTGAGGGAGTAAAAATATAGGACAACATCAAAACCACTTTGGAAGTTGGGATCTATCCCTTCCGGCTTTAGAGAGGGATCTCTCTGCAAAATTTAGCTTTGTTTTATGTAATTTTTAGGCTAGTTATGAGTGTACTGATTGTTTTGTTTGAATGGTTTGGTTGATTTAAGTGTTATACTCAAGAATGATGGCAATCCCGTTGCCTCTTTTGCCACCTGGTCCATTTTGTGTTAAAATATCCTTAACTACAACATTTGGTACATAATCAATTATGTGAGAATGGAGGATATACACTCTGAAATATTTCATTGATTTTATCAATGCAAAGGCATGTTTTTCCTTTTTATTGTATTTGAGTGCAACATCCCTTAAAGCCTTGCTAAAGAAAGCAATGGGTTGCTCAAATCCATCATCATTTTTTTGTAAAAGGACGGCTGCAACAATATGTTTAGAAGAGAATGAAAAAACTATAAAATCATTAGTAAAATATGGACTGATAAGGACTGGTGCTTTTATCAATGCTTGTTTAACTTGATCAAATGATTGCCTAGCTTCAATATTCCATCTGATTTCTGAATCTCTTTTTAGCATGTTTGTTATGTTTCTGAGAAGTTCTACAAGGTTAGGGATAAATCTTCTTAGGAAGTTTATTCTACAAATAAACGATTGAAGTTCCTTAATGTTTTGTGGATGGTTGATTTTGAGAATGGCTTCAATCCTTTTAGGACCAGTTTTAATACCTTCCTTAGAGATGATATGACCCAGAAGTTTTCCCTCTTCAAGGCCAAACACTGTTTTCTTAGGATTTAGTGAAATCCCAAACCTTCTACATTTCTCGAATACTCTTCTCAGATGTAACAAATGTTCTTCATCAGCTTTAGAATATACAGTGATGTCATCTAGATAGATCACAATAAACCTGCAAATCTCATCAACAAAAGAAATATCCATTGCTCTTTGAAATGTGGCTCCAGCGTTCATTAACCCAAAGGGCATCTCCACATACATAAAGGTACCCCATGGAGTAGTAAAGGTTGTTTTATCTTGATCATATGGGTGGACTAAAATCTGACTATAACTTGAGAAACCATCTAATAAAGAAATCCTAGATGACCCAACTACCTTCTGCAGAATATGATCCATTTTAGGTAAAGGATAGTTTTCCTTTAGGGAAATTTTATTAAGGTTCCTAAAATCTATGCACAATCTAATTTTACCTGTTTTCTTCACAGTTGGCACAATATTGGAAACCCATTTAGAGTACCTAAGAGGAACTATGATTTTAGAGTCATACATTATTTTAATTTATTTCTCAATTAAAGGCATCTGAACAAGATTTATTCTTTGAAGTTTTTATTTAAATGGTTTTTGATCCTCTTTAATTGGAATTTTGTGTTGTATAATTTCTGTATCATATGTTTTAATATCTTTATATTTCCATGCAAAAACATCACTAAATTCTTTGAATAAAGCAATGCATTTTTGTTTTTTAGCAACTGGGAGTGATTTAGACATTTTTATGATTTTCGGATATTTATTAGTACCTAAATTACATTCTTCAACTTTTGTTCCTGTGGGCTCAATCTTAGGCATTTTTGCCACATCATTGAAATCAAATAATTCTTCTAGTGGAACTAGACCTCCAGGTAAAACGTTATATTTTAGCTGAAGTGTTTCAAACTCTTCTTTTTCTTGATCTATCTCAAGCAATTCTAATTTATTTACAACTTTATTTATGGGTGTATATACATCTGAGTTTTCTAATTGCCTTTCTAGATTGGAATATACAATTATTTGATTATCTACTTCAGATTCCAAATCTATATTATCATCTTGAAATTCACCTTTGGATTACAGAAAAATTTCAATTTGTTTATCACTTCCAAACACTTGCCAATATCTCATATTATCTGGTACAGTTGGTCGATGTTTCACTTCCACCATGTATTCTCGATTAGGGTAAGGCATTTTACAGGAGCTAGCTGAAAAAGCCAGATTACTTGGAATGATATTTTGTTTTCTAGGAATTGCAAAGAGGCCATATTAAAGAAAACTCTCTAGAAAATCAAGCACAATATTTCTGTATGCTCTCATTCTAGGGTGTTTAGCTGAATATTCTCCTTTAATTTGCTTTATAATTAATTCAACATCCCCTTGAATGGAGATTCTTTTGGCACCTAAATTTTTCAACAACTGCAATCCTAATATAAGGGCTTCATACTTTGCTATGTTATTGGTACATTGGAAATTAAGTCTATATGAGTGACCCTCAACATGATTATTTCTTGTGTTCACTACACAAATTCTTGCTCCAAAACCATCTTTGCTACAAGAGCCATCAAAGCTCATGTTCCAAAGAGGTTCAGGAGGATTATTTGGTTATGTTGTTTGTGTTTGGGTTGGGTCTATTTTAGAAATTCCAGTTTCAGAATTGATCAAATGAGTGTTGATGTCTCCATCATTATAAAGAATGAAAGAGTCTAAATCCGAGTGGACAGAATAAAGAGGATAGTTGTGAGGTTTCTCTTCACTACTCACCATGAATTTCATCAAGGTTTCCCTATATAATCTTCTTTACTGCCAAAAAATTGGTATGGTGGCAAAGGTCATATCCATCTGTAGGGCTCCTTGTAATTTTGTTCCCCATGAGCGTGACAACAACATGCCATACTTAGGGGGAATCTCTGCAACCATTATATCCATTACCATACTTTTAGCAAGGATTTGACCTAAAGTAACACACAGGTCTTTGATGAGACCTAGACATCTTACTTTAATGGAATAAAAGGAATATAGGTCTTTATAAGGTTTGGTAATGTCAAGTCCTAATTTCTCCATAACTGCTTTAGGCATTAAGTTGTGGGAATCCCTTGAATCTAACATAGCATTATGGAGGATCTTATTAAGAATATTTAGGCTAACATAGAATGGAGGAACACCCCCTTCTTGTGGTTTTCCCTCAACTTCCGGTCCAAATAAGAGTCCAGGCTGGTCATCCTTCAAATTTATAGAGTCAGTGTTTCCCCTATGTTTAGAGCTTTCATTACTTGGGGTATGTACATGTTTTTGTTCATTAACTCTGTGAGAGGAATAGGAATTTTCAATTTTGCTAATTCAGTCTTAATGTTGAATGATGTTTGAATCTTAATCAAGTTCGGAAGTTTATATTGATTTGTGATTTGTATTGTTATAGGTTCTTTTTATTGACTGGTGGTTGGCATATCTATTTGAGTAGTTTTAGAAACACTATCAACTATCTTCTTAACAGGAATTTCTACTTTCGTTTTACCAGAATTATCCACAGTTTTCTTAGGAAGACTGTCTGTGGTTTTCCTAGGATCAATTTCAGAGGATTTTTTAGCAGGATTATCAAAGTTTTTGGTGTTGAGAGTGTCTGAATTCTTTTTGCTCCTAAGATTATACTATCTATGGACCTCCATGATGGAATTTTCAAATCCTTGTTTATATTCATTTGACTCTTCAGAGTCTAGTTCAGTTTGAGCTAGGAGAAAAAGTTCTTGCTCCTCTTGAGTGAGAGAACCATTTCATCATCATTGATTCCCATCATATTTTGACTATCATCCAAATCTTCAATAATATTACCCTCATCATCAGTGTAGTTTTCCTGAAAATGGGGTTGAACCTGCTAGTCTAGACCTTTTTGTTCTCGTTGTTTGATTTAGGGAACATTCCTTCTAAAGTTTTGGTTTCTATTTTGAGGAGAATTTTGGTTCTCTCTTATTTGAGCTTGATCATTTATGTTTACTCTTTGCATCATCTTTTACACTACTTTGACTAGGTTATCAATTTTAAGATCAGATGCAGAAGTGGAAGGCTCTTCTTTAATGGTAACCATGCATCCAGATTTTAGTTTGGCCTTCTTGGCTAAGATGCTAGCTTCAACTTTGATAGAATTAGCTTGCATTTCTTCCAAAGTTGTTGGGTCTCTCTCTTTATGTTGATATTCCATGTCTACATCGAAACCATCAGGAAAATCAATCAAAGCTAGACCAGGGGAGGGTTTGATGTCTTGTGGAATGGCATTGTAAACAGTGTTAAACCATTCACAATATTCTTCCACACTTTCATTTGGATTTTGTTTCAGTATTTTATATTCATTTAGGAGTTGAACTAGATTTTTCTTGATCTCCCATCTAGCTAAGAAAGTTTAATGGAATGCATCAAGGTTAGCTATACTTCCTGCAGGTAAACTCCTAAACCATTTTTTGACATCACCTCCTAAAATTTGAGCAAACAATCTGATCTAAATTTAAACAGGAACACAACAAATAACCATAAATACAGAGATGCAACATAAATAACACTTCCTTTGATTAATACCAAATAATGAAATATGGTTACAAACAGTATGGAAATGAGACTAGCTCGGCGATGATAGCTTATCTATGAGAAGTGATGTGGTGGATACATGCCTCTAAACTACGTTACAATGAGGCTCAAGGGCCTTTTCATTATTGAAAAATAAGAGAAAACCATAAACAACCAAAAAACTAACCTGAGGAGATGTAACACCAAGAGTTTATGGGCCCTGTTGGGGTTAGCTGGGCAACCAACTTCCCGGGGTTGTGACTAGGTCATATTATCTTCGTTTGACGCGCACAATACCCTGTTGGAAAGAACTCTCTGAGGAAAACGACAAAAAAATGATGTCAATCTAGTCACTGGCAGTAGATTTCCAAAAAAATGTCGTTTAGGGCCTCAAAACATCTCTAAAAGTTTAGGACCCAAAAAACTGCTAAAAATAGTAAATTGTGCTACAATTAAGAAAACTGAAAAACTGAAAGAAACAATGGTGGGGGTCCATGTGGAATTGGCGAGTGGCCACCAATATCCACCTCGATCATTCCTCCCCCCTTAGGAAGCAATGGTCCCCATTGAGTTGAGTTCCTCCATGAGATGAGGAAACTTTTGCTGAACTTGGTCCCTACTGAACCACTTGCCTTGGTGAAGGAGTTGGCTTGCTTTGACAACTCGATACAGTTAGACCTTCTGCTGGTGAGTGTTCTGGATCTGTGTGTCCATGATCCGATCAGTTGTAGCTTGTTCCATGAAATCTCGATTTAACTCTATTGGTGTGAGTTGTTCTGCAATGTCGGATGTGTCTAATAATGGTGGAAAGTATGGTCGAAGGTGATCCACATTAAACACTGGGTGGAGGCCAACAAATGGGGGAATGTTGAGCTCAAAATAATTATCTCCACAGCCTTGGTGATGGTGTATGCCCCATATCAAAGTGGGTGAATCTTGTGGTGGGGCCCAGCGAGGCACTCCTTCGGCAAATGTAGCCAAACTTTGTCGCCCACCTGGAACTTGTGTCGCACCTGATACTGATCATGCCGCTGCTTGTACTTGGCATTGGTTTTGTCCACTATTCCATGGAACTATTGGTAGATGTGCTAAATATGCTCAATGAAGCTATTTGCCTTGTCGACTTCAAACTAGTCATGAGTCAAATCTCCCTGAGTCGCTGCAATTGGTATGGCCACATCAATGGGGCATAGTGGTTGGAATCCCAAGCCCACCTGAAAAGGGTTGTGGCTAGTTGAGCTGTGGAGGGCCCAGTTGTAGCTATGTTGGACATAGGGGAGGCTCTCATCTCATGTGCGTGGATGCTTTGATTTTACATGCATAGAATGTGTATGGTCATCCTATTGATGACCTCTATCTGGCCATCAATTAGGAGATGGAAAGATGGGGACTTAATGAGCTTGGTGTCCAACATCAACCAGAGACTGGACCAAAATGTACTGAGGAACTTGTTGTCTCGATCTGAGATGATAGACTATGGGATCCAAAAGTGTACCCACACTCATTCAAAGAAGAGTTTAGCAATGGCTTCTGCTGTGATACTCTTCTTGTAGGACACCATAATGGCCATCTTCGAGAATCGGTCGACGATCACAAAAACACAGTCATTTCCATGCTTAGTAGAAGGAAGGCCTAACATGTAATCCATGGAGATGGATTCCCAAGGTCGACTAGGGGTAGGTAGCGGAGTATAGAGACCTTGCTTCTTGATGGTCAGTTTGGCGATGGTGCAGGAAATGCAGGATCTAATGTACTTCCTGACATCCTGTCGACGATTCAGTCAATAAAAATACTTCTACAATATTGCCACTATTTTCTCGTCCCTGAAATGCCCAGCGGCCCAACTGTAGTGCGCTTCCCAAATCATCTTCGCACGCTCGCTTGAAGGAACACAAAGGTGTCCCATATGGCATAACATAACATCTTGGAGGTGAAAACCTAGAACTTGATGACCCTCCAAGAGCACATGGTATGTGTGGCCGAATTCTAAGTCGCTTTTGTAGAGAAGTGGCCAATCATAAGTCTCGTGCCCACAAGATTTGAGCACGGTAGTTAACGCCATGATTGGTGGCCAGCTGAGGTAGTCTGCAACATTATTTGTTCTTCCCTTCTTGTATTTGATATCCAAATGGATCTGTTGCAGGTATTTGGACCACTCTTGATGGCGATCATTCTACAACTTCCCTTGCATTTGTATGAATTACAGGGGTCGGTGGTATGTGTGGATGACCGTTTCCTTCCCAAAAATGTAATGCTTCCATTGTCGGCAGGCCTGCACAATAGAATATATCTCTTTATCATAAGTGGGATATTTCCAGATAGTGTCTGAAAGTGTCTCACTGTGATATGACATTGGATTCCCCTGTTGAGTAAGGAATGCCCCAATAGCATAGTTAGAGGCATCTATCTCAATCTCAAATGGTTGTTGCAACTCTGGTAATGTGAGCACTGGTGTGAAGAAGAGGCGATGTTTCAAATATGCGAATGCCTTTTGTTGAGATCCAGACCAAAATAATTTTCTTTTGCTCCTCCTTTGGTGACTTGACTCAAGGGCCAAGTGATATGAGAGAACCCCAACACATAACTGCCGTAGAAATTGGCAAGACCCAGAAAGCTACGGAACTTTGTTAGAGTGGTTCGGGCTAGCCAATCCCTAATGACTTGGATCTTGGTTGGTTCCACGTGCAACCCCCATTCATCAATAATGTATCCCAAACACTGAACCTGGGTCTTTCCAAAAGTACATTTCTCCAAATTGGCACACAACTTGTGTTGTGTAGTGTTTAGAGAACCTGTCGGATGTGGTGGAGGTGCTCTTCCCAACTCTAGCTGAAGATCAAGATGTCATCCAAGTATACCACTACAAATGAGTTGGTGAATGGTTGTAAGATGTCATCCATGAGGCTCATGAAGGTTGCAGGATCATTCGTCAACCTGAAAGGCATAACCAACCATTCGAAAAGGCCCTCCTTAGCTTTGAAGGCAGTCTTCCACACATTAGAGGGTTCGATTAGTACTTGGTGATATCTAGACTTCAAGTCGATCTTGCTAAAATATTTTTCTCCCTTGAGTGTAGGTTTTAACCCCGTACATAAATTACTTGCATATGAATTCTAAAACACAGAAAATAAACAATGCGAGATCATAACACATAAAACACATATACACACAGATTTTCCCCTGGAATCCGGGACTACCAACTTGATTTTTAATTATTTTCCTTTTAATGTTAAATACATATGTATACATGCCAAAGCATCCAATACCATGGACCGAAAACCATCGCGTCCAAAAAAAAATGTGCGAAAATCATGGAGAAAACTATAGGTGGGTCTGCCCAACCTAACATAGGGTCCAAAACCAAAATTTTCTGGGGCACTGCCTCGGACCCCATAAAGTGGGGTTACGGGTGCCCTTTAAACCCCTTATTAACTATGTGGAAAGAATATAACACAACCAAACATTGAGTTTGTCAGTAAGTTCATCAATCTGTGGGATCGGGTACCTATTTCAGACAATGATCTTGTTCAGTGCTCGATAGTCAATACAGAGTCTCCAAGTCCCATCTGTCTTATGTACCAACATGATCGAGCTCCCATAGGGTGATGAACTTGGTCGAATGGGACCTTTTTGCAGCAGCTTCTGAATTTTCCCCTTGATTTCATCATTCTCTAGAATGGAGCATCGATAGATTGGTCCATTGGGTAACAGCACACCTGGGGTTAGATCAATGGAGTGCTTGAATTGATAGTGTAGAGGCACCTCTATGGGGGAGGTGAAGATGTCCTCATACTCCTACACGAAGTTTTCCATCTGTTTTTTCCATGTGGAGGGACCATGTCTGGAGGTCGTGGACACCGTCTTCTTCTTTCCTTGAGGGTGTATCATCAGGAAAACAAATTGCCCGATTTTTTAAATTAGCTTACTACATTTTTTTGCAGTAACCAGAGAGATGGCGGTAGACGGGGCTACCTCCAGTATCCTGTACAACTTATTTCCTAATGTAACAATAACAACGCGAGGCCTTGACTCATACACATGTCACTTCCACAAGTAAGGTTGGCATAATAATACATCACAAACATCAAGGGGAGCAACGTCACATAATACTTCATCCGTGAAGGGCTTGATGTTGTATGGAAGGTGGAATTGTTGGCTGACGCGTAGATCCTGTCCTTGGTGAAGCCACCCAATGGTGTATGGTTGTCAGTGTGCTATGGTCAGGAAGCCCAACTGCTTCATGACCCCTACTGCAATGAGGTTCTTTGGCTCCCGCTGTGGACAATGAACTCTAGCGGGGAACCCTTCACCCACATATGGGATCGGAAGAGACGCTCCTCCTCCTCTGGATCTTTGGGTTCCTCCTTTTGGATATTTGTGGTGGCGACAGTGGCATTAGGCTCTGCATCAATAATCTGCTTCCCTTTATTATTCCCCTTGTCAGGTTCTGACTTAGAGTCGAAACATGCATCTGATTCTGAAGCCTTCAACTCAGCCACCAGTGATTGCTTGGCCCGACACTTGATTTTGTTTTGGGTGGAGCTCTTATGGAAGTCACGCCACTTTCTCGTGTCCTTCTTCGTCTTTGCAGTGTTGTTAATTGCTTGTGGCCTTGGTGGGTTGTCCTGGGTCGTCCTGCCTTGGTTTTGTCCTTTGTTCTGCGGTTTGGTGGCACCTTTCCCTTGCTTCGGGTTCACAGATCCAAAGTCTCGCTTCTTCTGTCTACACTTCTACTCGATCCTGACGGTGTATCGATACACAGTGCCAAGTGAGGAGATGTCTAGGAACTCCATATCGTCCTGGATGTATCTACGTAGGAAGCTGCGGTACTTTAGTACCAAATGTTTCTCATAATCCTTGATGCCCAACTTCATGCGCAAGGTATAAAAAAAATTGGTAAACTTTGACACTTCTTGGTCCCTTCCCTACCGCAGCGTGGTCCACTTTATGTATTTGTCCTCATAGCTCCCGTTAGGGTAGTACTGCTCCTTGATGGTGTCCCAAAATGAATTCCAAGTGGTAGCGGCTGAAAATAGTGAGTTCGTACTTTCATCCTTCTACTCACAATAGGTTTCCCATTAGCCCTAGATGTGGGGGGCAGCTTTGAGAAGAACAAAAGTAATATTTTCTTGGCTGGAAAAGTCATGAAAAGAAAAATATCCTTCTAACAAATTCAACCATTTATCTATGACGTCTGCATCTATTTGGCCCTAAAAAATGGAAATGTCAAAGTTTACTTGTACCTTAAAAGGTGTGGAGCCTCCAGAGTGGCTATTGGATGTGGATGTGCCGCTGGGGCAACCGTTGAAGGATCTAGGCAAAGTTATCCATCATCGCGTTCCTTTGTTTCTCGAGGGCCTCCTCTAGCAATATTTTGATAGGATCTCCTGCTCCCTCGTATTTCTTTTCTTCCTGCATAGGAGGCCATTGATATTTACGAGGGTGGTCTTGCAAAGGTTCGATCAGTTCGAGCCCTAACTCCTTATATCTTGAACTCATTGGGGACATGCAAAGAAAAACAAAGAAAGAGTACACCGCTCTGATACCACTAATCCGAATTTAAATATGAACGCAACGAATAACCATAAATACAGAGATGTAGCAGAAATAACACTTCCTTTTATTAATATCAAATAATGAAATATGCTTACAAAGAGTGATCTGATAATCACCCTATGAGTGATCTAGTTAAGAATTATTAAATGGAGGTATTACAGAATCATGCATTGGTGTGTGTCTAGGTTATTTAAGCAATGGATCGATTAGATTGCAAATACATAGACACTTGAAATGGAAGACAACAAAGAAACATAGTAAGCAAATATAAGAACACAAGAAATTAATAAGGAGTTCACCCTATCCTCCGGGGCTACATCTCCGGTCCACATTTCAGTGGTGGCCTTCTTTATTTGTGTCTTAAAGCAGAGAATTACAAAGAAGGAGCTCAATATGGGTCTCCTGTCATAGGACAGCTTGGTAGGGTGGTTCTTGGATTCCCCAAGCCACTAAAGTACACAAACTCTTGTCCTTACCAGCTTTTTTACCTGTCGGGTCTATAATGGAAGGAGCCCAATGTGGTGCTCGGTCCTGACAAATCCCGTTCAGGGATGGCTTGAATTTCTCAAGCCCTCTGGTGCTCGATGCTGCCTTTGGTTAGCTCAGCCCTTTGTCTTCTCACTGTTTTTTGCTTTCTCTATCTACTTTTTCTATTCTTTTGCTGGTCTGTGTATGGTTTTAAAGCCACTCGAGCTCATGGCTATTCGATTCCTCTTCCAACTCCATCAGATTGCCTACTACAGCTTCGCTTGGAGTTCCCTATTTTACATCATCATCATATTCATAGGAAGCAGCCACTTGTCCTCCTGTGAATTGTGCCAGCTTGCTTTGTCAATTCGGTTCTTCAGTTACGTTGTGAAATGAGTCATCCACCACCTTAGCGGTCAAAGCAGACCTCAAATTATTTTAAATCATGGCTTAATCCTTCATTACATCTGGTCTTTCCATCGGGCATGATATAAATCATTAGATCTGAATCCCCCTAATCCAATGCCATCCGCTCATTTCATGCGGTTGACTTGCTCGACCATCAGCGCACGATGAGTGATGATTTTCTCTCTCCTTTGCTTGCCACATGTCAGGCGCTGAGTGGAATCGCTCCATTTTCGCCGAATCTGCTTACCGCCCAAGGATGCCCCGATGATTACTACTAATTTTTAGAGCACGGGTCCTGCCTTAGCCTTTAGCCTTTTTCTCCATGGTTTTCCCGACTCCCATGTGACTGAGCACTCGGGGTCCCTCCTTTTCAAAGGCTTTTGCCCAGTGATGCGTGATTAAAAACTCCCTCTGTTTCCTAATCCAAGCTTCCCAGGGGCTAATTTCACCTCTTGCACAGTCTCCATGGGCCTCGGTCAACGCGCTTTGACTGAGGTCCTCGTCGTTCCACGCTGGCTGCCTACTACCACTGGTTTAGAGGTGTTTTTGATCGCTGCTCTCAATTCTTTGAAGTCTATCTTGACCTGGTACATCCATGGTTCTTTTGATTATTCTTTATGGATCCAATTTGGATCACGACCTTCCCACTGAAAAGCTTTTGGACCACCAAAAGTTGGTTTTTCAAGCATCGACTAATTGAGGGTACTATTGTCTCACTTGTCCAATCTCAATCCATTTTGCACGGCTCGGCTTTGAACCTTTGAGTCCAATTCTAAGGTACTCAACATCTCCTTTGTGCATTGTCCTCACCTTCTTGTCCAACACTACATCTTCCTGCAATTCATTCAGATATTCAGGTAGCAGGTCATCAATAGAAGGCAATTGACTTTGCTCTTCAGGGTCCTCAATCATTGAAGGTTCAAACAATCTCAAGCAATCTGCATTTACGACTGAGTAGATGTGCATGTAAGTTGGTAGATCAAGGTGAAAAGCATTTTCGCCAATCCTCTCAATTATCTTGAAGGGTCCATACCTGATAGGATTTAGCTTTTTACCTTCACCTTGCATCTCGTCCTTGCTGATATATAGCCAGACCTGGTCACCAACTTGGAAACTATGCTCCACCCGATGCTTGTCATGCCTTGCCTTGTATTTGGTTTGGCTCTTTTCCAGTTGTTCCTGTACTGCCTTGTGGATCTCTTGGATCTGTTCAATGAACCTAGTTGCCTTGTCCACATCGTTGTGTCCATCAACTGTGGTATCTTTACCAAAGACAAAATCTGAAGGAGACCTTGGTGTGAAACCAAAATAGGTTTCAAAAGGAGATCTTTGTGTAGAATAATGTTTTTCTCTGTTGTAAGCATGTTGCACATAACACAAGTGTTCATCCCTAAGCTTAGGATGTTTGCTGTAATATCCTCTGAGTAGCTGGATCACTGTCCTGTGAACTACTTCTGTCTGGCCATTGGTTTGTGGATGAAAAGATGTGCTTTTCTTCAGTTGGGTGCCCATTAGCTCCCACAGACTTGACCAAAACTTCCCCACAAATTGGGTGTCTCAATAAGATACAATAGAAGTGGGTAATCCAAAATGAACCCATACATGTTCAAAGAACAATTTTGCAGTTTGTTTCGCTGTAATATGCTTATTACAAGGTATAAAAATGCACATTTGTTGAACCTATCCACAACCACATACAGATAATCATGCCCTTTTCTAGACTTAGGCAGTCCCCTAACAAAATCCATGGAAACACTTTCCCAAGGGTGAGAAGGAAGTAGTAATGGAGTGTACAGGCCTAGTTTTATATTGCTGGGCTTGCTTTTAGCACACATAGTACACCCTCTTACATATCTAGAAACTGTCTCACTCATTTTTGGCCAATAACAAAATCTTTGCAGCTGTGCAACTGTTTTACTTACCCCAAAGTGACCTAATATCAGAGAAGTGTATGCCTCTCTGATTATCTTTACTCTCTCTGTTTGTGGAATGCAGAGTTTCCCACAATGATATAAGAGTTGGTCCTTCACATGATAATCCAATTCTTCTACCCTTTTTCCTTGAGTCAAAGTTGCATACACATCTTTAAAGTCTATATCTTGAGCATATTCTTCAATGTAGCTTTCATGTAGTACAAAATTATGCTTAAGTATAGTAGATGCATTTATAATGGGTCTAGATAACATGTCTGCAACTTTGTTATGTATGCCCTTTTTATATTTGATGATTAAATGAACTGTTGTAGAAAACCCATCCACTTGTAATGTCTTGATTGCTACAACTTAGTTTGGGAGTGTAGATATTGAAGTGGTTGATGATCAGTATGTATTACTATCTCTTTGCCCATTAAGTAATGTTTCCACTTTTCACACTCTAAACTAATGCATATAATTCTTTATCATATGTAGGATAGTTAACTACTGCAGAATTAAAAGTCTCAGAATGATAACATATGAGTTTACCGTGTTGTGTCAATATTGCTCCCATAGCATAGTCACTGGCATCTATTTGGATCTCAAATGGTCTTTGTAGACCAGGAAGTGCTAGTACAGGTTCTGTACTAGTCTTTTATTTCAAGATGTTGAAGGCTTTCTAATGTTTGCCTCCCCACTGAAACACCTTGTTCAATCCTGTCAAAGCATGTAAGGGAGGTGCAATTGAGGAAAAGTTAGAAATAAACTTCCTCCAATATTGTGCTGCTCCTAAGAAGCTTCTCACTTCTGTAGCAGACTTGGGTTTAGGCCAGTTTACAATGACTGCCACTTTAGAGGGATCTATTTTCAATTCACCACCCCCTACTATATGACCCAAATATTTAGAGATGTTTTGCCAAATTCACATTTTGAGAGTTTAACATAAAGTTTTTCTCTTTTCAAAACATCTAATGTCTGCTTAACATGCTTTAAGTATTCCTCCCACGTTTTACTAAAAATTAGAATGTCATCCAGATACAGAATAACAAAATCATCAATAAAAGGCCTGAGTACATCATTCATTAATCTCATGAAAGTAGCAGGGGCATTGGTTAAGCCAAAAGGCATAACCAGCCACTCATACAATCCCTGCTTTGTTTTGAAAGTAGTCTTCCATGCATCTTGTGTTATGAAACCAGCTCAAGAAAAGATAGAAAAGATAGATCAACGCCTTAGAATTCAACCTCTTCGAGGGGGAAACCTCCTTTACATTACATAAAT